>JARBWK010001179.1:0-20735 GCA_030556195.1 Anolis apletophallus | reverse complement strand
TGTTCACCTTTGTGTATATTGAGTATTTGTGCCAATTTTTGTCCAGATCCAGGGTTGTTTGGGTTCAGAGTGCTCTCCAAATGTTGGTGAACTACATCTCCCCTAAATCACTGTGGATTCCTCCCAACCCCCTCCAGTATTTTCTGTTGTTCATGGGGGTTCTGTGTGCCAAGTTTGGTCCAGGTCTGTCATTCATGGGGTCTCGGCTGTGGAAGTCAGAGCTGAATTGATTGAAGGTGCTGCAAATCCCATCATCCGTTGTCCATACTCCCCCAAACAGATTGTTTTTGTGATTTAGCACTATGCTTTAATTATGTTTTATTTTATTTATTTATTTATTTATCGTTCTTGTATGCCGCCACTCCCCGAGGGCTCAGAGCGGCTCACAATCTCAAGCATAAAACAGAGAAAAACATCAGATGAACTATTCTAAATTTAAACTAAAACTAACTCTGCAGGGTTGCAAAAATCAACAACTAAACGCCAGCTTGAAGAGATAGGTTTTTACAGGCCCAAGAAAGGAGAGTCTTGCAGGCACGCACTTCAGCTTGCAGAGTATTCCAGATAGTTGGAGCCACCACAGAAAGGCCCTATGTCGGGTCAAGGCTAGATGGATGGTCTTGACACCAGGCACCTCGAGGAGATTCAGATCTTCAGAGCGGAGTGATCTCTGGGGTTGGTAGGGGGTGAGACGGTCCCTCAGATACATCGGCCTCAGACCATATAAGGCCTTGAAGGTTAACACCATCACCTTGAAAATGATCCGGTGCTCGACCCGGGAGCCAATGAAAGCTACTGTAAGATGGGAATTATGTGGCTCCTCGCGGCACTCCAGCTGGGAGTCGAGCAGCGGCGTTCTGGATGAGCTTAAGCTTCCGGATCATGGACAAGGGCAGGCCAATGTAAAGGGCGTTACAGTTGTCTATCCTTGAGATGACCGTGGCTTGGATAACTGTTCAATTTGTAACAATGAAAATACATCCTGCATATTAGATATTTGCATTAGAATTTATAAGAGTAGCAAAATTATTTATGAAGTAGCAAGGAAAATATGGTTAGGGTCACCACAACATGAGAAACCTTATTTAGGGGTTAAGGATGAGAACCACTGCATTAATACATATATCTTTCTGTTTAATTGCTATTACATTATTAAAAATTAATTTCTAGGGGGGCGGTGAGTAAATCTTTTTCTGGAAAGGGGGTGGTAGGCCAAAAAAGTTTGGGAATCACTGATATAAATCAAAGAGTGCCCTGTTTGTATCCCCACTTTGATAGGAGTGATGCGCAGGGTGGTAATTGGTCAGGTCTCCATGGTCAGCCGAGTTGCGTTTTTCCACCTCCGCCAGGCTCGGAAGCTGGCCCCCTACCTGGCCACGGTGATCCAAGCGACGGTCATCTCAAGGTTGGACTACTGTAACGCTCTTTACATTGGCCTACCTTTGTCGGTGATCCGGAAACTTAAGCTAGTGCAAATGCTGCAGCCCATGTGCTCACAGGTACTCCTGTGGGCCACCGTCAGCATGTAGCCAGAGTGGGGCTTAGGGCTTTCCCCCGAAATTCTCAGTGTGGTCTGCGAGAAGGCCTTACTGGTACATTATTTAAACTGTTATGTTTATTCATATCATGATCTGATTGCAATGCTCATTATATCCCTCCTTCATGGGGTTATTGGGATAACAATACAAAAGGTTTGCTAGGGTAGACCCTCTTCCACCCAGTCTCAGCCCCCCCTCAAACCAAACTCACCCCCTGAATCAAAATCCTGGCTACGGCCCTGGCCACCGGATTACACCTGTGCTGCAGGATCTGCACTGGCTGCCTATTGGATTCCGGATCACCTTCAAAGTGAACCACGGGAGGAAGGTGGCGGGGTGGAGGAACGGCCTTTACTCCTCTTGCCCTGGACCGGCCCTCACCTGGTCAGGCCCAGGCTGAGGGCGCCCTCTCACCTCCACAGGGCTGGAGCACCTCTTGACACGGTCTGTCCCAGGAGGCTGATGGGTCCAGAGTGTGAGGATTCGAAATGGTGGGCTGACTGGAGAGAGATGTGTCAGCAGCCAATTGGCTGAGTGTGCCAGGGGCCAGAGTTCTGATTGGCTGCTGCCTCTGGCTGGCTGCCTCTGCCCAACCGTTCTAACTGCCCTTCTGCCCTTTGTGAGGAAACATGGCTGGCTGCCCACGGCCTTGAAGCCGGATCCTTTGGAGGCTGGAGGCACATTGGAATTGCCCACCTCTTGCCCACAAGAGGGAAATGTATTATCTGTCCGTCCATCCGTCCCTTTCTCATTTAAATGCAATCTATTATATACTGTAGATTCACGTAGTGTCAGGAGAGAGATTTCCACTTTTTACAAGCAAAGCTTGATGTTGTTATTGTCTAAGTCAAAAATGGAGCTGATGGACAAGCACTTCCGTCCATTTTTTGAGTATTTGTGCCAAGTTTCATCCAAATCCATGGTTGTTTGGGTTCAGAGTGCTCTCCAGGTGAACTACATCTCCCCTAAATCACTGTGGATTCATTCCAGTATTTTCTTTTATTATTATTATTTATTTATTTGCGACATTTCTACCCTGCCTTTCTCCTACCCGGAGTCAACTCAAGGCAGCTTTACAACCAAGCAACCATTCAATGCCTTCAACAATATGCAATTAAAACAACATTTAAAACAGTGTGTGTGTATATATATATATTCCAGTATTTTCTGTTGGTCATGGGAGTTAGTGTGCCAAGTTTGGCTCAATTCCATTGTTGGTGGAGTTCAAAATGCTCTTTGATTATAGGTGAACTATAAATTCCAGTAGCTGCAACTCCCAAATGACAAAATCAATCCCCCACAACTCCGCCAGTGTTCAACTTTGGGTATATTGAGTATTTGTGCCGAATTTTGTCCAGATGCAGGGTTGTTTGGGTTCAGAGTGCTCTCCAAATGTAGTTCTAACCTTCAAGGCCTTGTATGGTCTGCGGCCAGTGTTCCTAAGGGACCGCCTCTCCCCATACTGTCCCACGAGATCACTGAGATCCAAGGATAAAGATCTCCTACTGGTGCCGAGCGCTAAAGCTTACCGCCTCACGTCACGAGGAGGAGGGCATTCTCCATCATTGCCCCTACGCTTTGGAACTCCCTGCCGCCCGAGGCCAGGTCACTTCGTGACCTCCTGGCTTTCCAGAAAACCTGTAAGACTCGGCTATTCCGGCAGGCTTTTGACAACTGAGTCCAGCTATGTCTATTTGAGTCAGCTCAAGGACACGCTAATTGAGCAAATACTGTTGATCAATGTAACCTTTTATCATTTTATTGTTGTTGTGTAACTGTTACTGTGTTTTATTGTTTTATATTTTACACATTATTGTATCCTGTTTCTTGAATTGTGAGCCGCCCCGAGCCACCTGGGAGTGGCGGCCAAGAAATCCAATAAATAAATAAATAATTCTTGACTAGGTTTCACTTAGCAATGGGTAATTTCAGCTGTTTTCTTCCTGCTGTGACAAATATAGAGAAAATCGAACATTTTTGAAGGCTATTTTGTAATTCAGGGTTTATTCTGCATAAGATTCACATGTGGAGAATTTGCATATTAAACATCATTTTCTGTACCTTGGTCCTCCCCTCTGTGGCAGCTCTGGGGGCATTTAAAAATTGTGGCCATGCCGGAGAGATAGCACAGTGGTAACAACAGCTGTGCTGGCAATCTGAAGATTGCAGGATTGAATCCTGGGCTGGGTTGGACACCAGCTGTGAGCCCTGTCCACTATTTACCCAACAGTTCGAAAACAAGCTGAGCTGTGATTAGATAAACTGGGTACTGCCAAGCAGGGAAGGACTTTTCAGCTGGAATGGGGGAGGCTATCCGTCATGAGGATGAAGCAACAGCACCACCTTGTGACGTAAGACGCAATCGCAACCTGGAGGGACGTACCCAGAAGATGTCATTGGGTGACACCTGTTCGGCTCCACAACCGTTGTCTTGTGGAGTCCCTCAGGGTTCAGTACTGTCCCCGATGTTATTTAACATCTACATGAAACCGCTGGGAGAGATCATTCGGAGTTTCGGAGTAAGGTGTTATCTGTACGCAGATGACGTCCAGATCTGTCACTCCTTCCCACCTGTCACCAAGGAGGCTGTCCAGACTTTGAACCGGTGCTTGGCTGCTGTGTCGGACTGGATGAGGGCTAGCAAATTGAAACTGAATCCAGACAAGACAGAGGTCAGTTGAAAGGCCGAACAGGGCATAGGGTTGCAGCCTGTGTTGGATGGGGTTACACTCCCCCTGAAGATGCAGGTTCGCAGCCTGGGAGTGATCCTGGACTCATCGCTGAGCCTGGAAGCCCAGGTCTCAGCGGTGGCCAGGAGAGCTTTTGCACAGTTAAGACTCGTGCGCCAGCTGCGCCCGTACCTTGGGAAGTCTGATCTGGCTACGGTGGTCCACGCTCTGGTCACATCCCAAATAGATTACTGCAACGCACTCTACGTGGGTCTGCCTTTGAAGACAGTTCGGAAACTGCAATTAGTCCAACGGGCGGCAGCCAAACTACTAACGGGAGCTACATACAGGGAGCAGACCACCCCCTTGTTGTGTCAGCTCCACTGGCTGCCTGTCAATTTCCGAGCTCAATTCAAAGTGCTGGTTTTGACCTTTAAAGCTCTATACGGTTCTGGCCCAGCTTACTTGTCCAAACGCATCAACCGCTACGTCCCATCCTGTACCTTAAGATCATCCGGGGAGGCCCTGCTCTCGCTCCCACCTACATCTCAAATGCGGTTGGTGGGGATGAGGGATAGGGCCTTCTCGGTGTTGGCGCCCCGTCTGTGGAACGCACTCCCTATTGATATTCAATCAGCTTCATCCCTCCTGGCATTCAGAAAAAGAGTGA
This sequence comes from Anolis apletophallus, assembly GCA_030556195.1. Lineage (NCBI taxonomy): Eukaryota > Metazoa > Chordata > Lepidosauria > Squamata > Anolidae > Anolis > Anolis apletophallus. The sequence goes on along the minus strand of JARBWK010001179.1, from coordinate 15,858 downwards.
AACCCTGGTTATGGGACCAAGCGTTTGCACTTTAGCACGATACGGCACTTTGATTGGATTGAGATGGCAATCTGGTGGACAAGACCTAATGCTTATGGATGGAATACTGTTTTAACTGTTGTGAATGTACACAATGCATTTTAATGTTAATTGTATTTTAATGTATTTTAATTCTAGCTGTATTTTAATGTATTTTATTCTTAACTGTTTGCTTTTATTATATGTATACTATGTGGCATCGAATCGCCGTTGTTAGGCTGTTCTGAGTCCCCCCTCGGGGGTTGAGAAGAAGCAGGGTAGAAATGATGGAAATAAATAAATAAATAAACCTGTGAAACATCGTGAAGCAGCTCTGTGACGCAACTGTGATGCAGCCAAAAGAAAAACCCTTCTAAAAATTGTACTGTTATATGTTGTATGTAACTGTATGTGGAACCGGCAGGGACTGTCTGCCGTATGTGTAATGTAATCCGCTCTGAGTCCCCTTCGGGGTGAGAAGAGCGGAATATAAATGAAGTGTATTATTATTATTATTATTATTATTATTTAGTAAAGAATTTTATAGTACAAGAAAATTTGAAATGGATTGTAGACTTAAGATGAGTTTGGAACATAATGCCCTTTAGATCAGAGTTTTTCAAACTGTTTTAAGCCGCGGCACATTTTTTACATTTACAAAATCCTGGGGCACACCACCAACCAAAATGACACAAAATGACACTCTAACACAGTAATACATATAGTTAATATGTTTTTAAATGTATTTATACACTCAGTGTGAAACCTGGGCCTGTTTCAATGAACACAACAGATATATGACTTCCTCTCACATCTTTATACTTGGCTATCATGTCTTCTCTCAGCCTTCTCCTCTTCAGGCTAAACATGCCCAGTTCTTCAAGCCGCTCCTCATAGAGCTTGTTCTCCAGACCTTTGTGAAATTTCACCCTGAGTGAAACTTGCTTCCAGTTAACTATGGATGTCATGAAGCTGTTATAAACAGTTCCTTTGGGGGACGGGGGATCCAACTCTTAAAAAATCCAGTAAAATAGTAAAAAAAAAACCATTTCCAAGCGGAGAAGCTCAATTTGTTTCTTGGAAACCTGTGAGGGGGCTGCTAGGAGGGGGGAGAGTGCCAATTTCCCACGGCACACCTGATGATCGCTCATGGCACACTAGTATGCCACGGTACACTGGTTGGGCAACACTGTTGAAAGAATGACAGCTGTTAACAAAAGAGATGACTCAAAGAATGACATCACCGATGTGAAGACAATTGGAAGTTAGATACCCGAACCCAACCCCCAATGACCCACCCCTTTCCCCTTTTCTAGCCCTTCCCCATCATCACCCTTCCCCTCACCCTTACCCTCAAACCTATCCCGACTTTTCCTTGGAAAATCCTATCTTTTTAACCTAGCCTGTAAGGAAACCTTAATAAAAATCATTTATATATTTTTAAAAATACAGTCATGTCACCTCCTGGCCTTTGCTTCACAAAACTGAACATGCCCACCTCCTTCAACCTTTCCTTATACGTTTTAGTTTAAACAATCTGATATTTATGATCTTTAAAAAAAACCTCTAACAAGTTAAAACATATAAAAGCTGTTAAAATTGTGAAAGAGGTCTAGGACTCCATTCCTCATCAATTTCATGCAACTTCACTAAAGAGGCTCAATCTTTTTGGATATTATAAAATTGAAAAATCACGGTTTTTGTAGCCCCCCCCCCCCCCCAAATGAGCAATTAGGTCCAATGTCCTGCTCAGTGTAGGATCTCCAGTTAAAATATCCCCATTAGGTAGCCCTCTGGCCTCTTTTTGGAGATATCCAGGGAAGGAGACTCTATCAACAACCTATGGAATTGGTTCCTGAGGAAGCTCTCAGGGGACACATGAACTTCCCATACCATGTAACATATACCTTGTGTCCAGAAGGGAAACTGTGGCTACTATCAAGAGCAAGATACATCACCTGGTGTTTGAAGACCTTCTAATGGCCATAACTTGGCACTTGTCTCTTTCTGGCATTTGTTTCTTTTAGGAGTCTAAGATATGTTTACATTTTAGGTGTCCGTCCGTCCCCCGGCCCAAAATAAAATATGCATAGCAGAGTTCTTGATGAACCAACCTGGACACAGAATATTATTGGAGAACACAGAAATGTTGGAGCACTCTAACAACCACCATGTCAGACTACATAGAGAAGCCATTGAAATCCACAAGCATGAGGACAATTTCAACAGAAAGGAAGAAATCATAAAAATAAACAAAATCTGGCTACCTCTAAAATCAGGCCAGTAAACAAAGAGACAGGAAATAATTAGGGCGAGCTACCAACTTCCAACACAGGATTCCCACAGGCAGGAAGCAACCAGGCTTTGAAGCTGCAAGGCCATTCAATAATCAGGGTGGCCAATTACAATAGTCGCACCTGCCTCAACAGTTCTTTCTCCCACCCTGGACATTCCACAGATACATAAACCCCATTTCCCTAGTTTCCAACAGACTTCACAATCTCTAAGGATGCCTGCCATAGATGTGGGCGAAACATCAGGAGAGAATGCTTCTAGAACATGGCCATTCAGCCCGAAAAACCTACAACAACCCAGTATCTCCAGAATCTCATCTGGAGCTGGGTGGCTCTGTGTTGGGAGGGCTTGACTTGTGCCTTCCAGCCTAGCAGAATGGGGCTGGACAGGATAGCCTCTTAAGGGAAGGGGTCTCTTGTGTTTTTAGGATTGGGTTAGAAGAGAAGTGCAAGTTGTTGCAAGGCTAGGTTGGAGATAAGTCTTCAAAACAAGAGAGCAAGGCTCTGAGTGCACCAAGAACAGAGAGAGGAGAGCCATTTTGTTTCCTTTTCCCCTTCTTTTTTTCTCTCCCATCCCTCTTTCTCTTTTGATTCACCTCTCCGCCTTCCCTCTCTTTGGAAATGCATTTTCCTCCCCCTCCTCTTCCCACATGGAAAAGAAAGTTGCTCTCATGAGCAGCACATATCAAAAGGTGCATTTTTTCCAATCGGCCACATGATGGCGTCAGTTAACACGGGGTGTCGGAGGAGCGGAGGTCCGATACCCGGAACTCTACTGCAGTGTTTCCCAACCAGTGTGCCTGGGCACTCTGGTGTGCCGTGAGCGATCATCAGGTGTGCCGTGGGAAGGGGGGGGGGGGAAGTCTAGTGTGTTGAAGTATAAAAACCCTAAGAAACCTACCTCAATAAAGGCACAACATTAAGTGTATAAATACATTTTAAAACATATTAACTTATACGTATTATTGTGTTAGTGTGTCATTTTGGTTGGTAGTGTGCCCCAGGATTTTGCAAACATAAAAAGTGTGCCACGACTCAAAAAAGGTTGGGAAACACTGCTCTACTGTAAATGAATGATCCAAATCCACAAAAGTCTCAATTAAAAGATAAACGTATGTTTATAATAATGGTGGTGTGGTGGGACAACTGGACCCTGCTAAGGGAATTACAGGGAGTGGTCTACCCTTGTTTAAGGAACATTGGTTGCCATTCATTTTCCTATCCCAATTCAAGGTGCGCATTATCACCTACAAAGTCCTGAATAATTTGGAACCCGCCTACCTTCGTGACCGCATCTCCTTTTACAATCCTGCTCAGTCTCTTTGATCCTCGGAGGAGGCCCTCCCTTTGCCTCCACCTCCACTTGTGGGGACGAGGGAAAGGTGGCCCCTTTGGAACTCACTACCTAGTGAGACTAGGCAAGTCCCCACCCTGGCAGCCTTTAAGAAATGGCTAAAAACCTGGCTCTTCCGGCGTGCCTTTGACGAATGAATACATATCCCCATACCATGTCCGTCCCAACTATAGTTCTGTCCTCATGGTGCACTTTCCCTTGTCTTTAATGAAGGCTCAATCCCATTGTTCACCCCTTCTGAGCTCCCCCATAGACACATTCTCCATTTACTTATCTCACCCAGGGTTTTATCAATCTTTTTTTAAAAAAAAAATTATTGTGCATTTTAATACAATGACAGATGTTAATAGATCTGATGGGAATGGGAATGGGAGAGAGAGGGAAGTGGGCAAGGGTTACGTGAAGGGGGGTGTGGGTAGGGGGAGAAGACAGTGGGGTTGTATAAAAAGACTTCCCAAAAGTTTCCCAAGTTTCCATACATTTTTCAAAAGAAGATATTTTCATTGAGAATAGTTTACAAAGATTTTGAAATTGCGGTTACCATTATGTTGATCTGGTTACACATCATTCAGATCTAAAATAAATTTTATTCCCTTGTTTTGTATATAGTCTTTGAAACCTGACCAGTCCATTTTTTCCTTTCCAGTCCTCTATTTTTGGTATTGAGTCTTGCTTCCATAGTTTTGCTAATATTAAGCAGGCCCAGGTACTTAATAAGAACATCTTGTCTTGATTTGCGGTTAGCGTAGGTATTGAAAGTCCAAGCAAGTAGTATTGTGGTTCTATCTTGTATTTTGCCTTTATTATTTTCTGGGTCTCTCTGTGTATTTCTTTCCAATATTTAGCAACCTTCTTGCAGCTCCACCATTGGTGGTAGTATGTTCCTCGTTCTTTATTACATTTCCAACAAATGTTGGATGTTTTCTTGTTGAACTTTGCAAGTTTCTCTGGATAGAGATGCTCCATCTGTACTGCATTTTTAGATTGGCTTTACAGCCATCTTTTACAAAACTTTCAAAAACGAATTAATTCCCCTACTAAAAGAAATATTCAATGGAATAAGAGAAACAAAAAAAAAACCCAAATCATGGGAAAAGGCCAATATAACCTTGATTCACAAAGATAATACCAAAGATACAAATACAAAAAACTACAGACCCATATCCTTATTAAACACAGACTACACATTTTTTACAACAATAATTGCTGAGAGATTGAAGACCTTCTTAGACCCCCATTGTGTGATTTTACTTGTTTCTTCCCCTTTATTTAATTCTAGGTATTCCTTTAATAATGTTTTGATTGGTTCTATATCGTTTTCTTTCCTTAGTAGGTTTTCTTTTAGTTTCCATCTAAATTATTGTTTTACCCCTTTATATGTAATTCCATTGCACAGTGGTCCAAATGTAGACTTGGGAGAATGTTTACTTTTTTTACCCTAGTTGATATGGTCTTGGTAGCCCATATCATATCTATTCGGAACCACGTCTTGTGTCTCCCAGAGAAGAAGGTGTAGTCTTTTTCTGAGCCCTTGTGATGTCTCCATATGTTTATCAAGTTAATTTTCCCTAGAAAAGATATACATTGTTTGGGTAATTGGCCCCCTTTTATTACAGGGGTTAGATCAGTGTTTCCCAACCAGTGTGCCGGGGCACACTAGTGTGCAGTGAGTGCTCATCAGGTGTGCCGTGGGAAATTGGAACCTCCAGGAGGGGAGGGGGGAGAGTCTAGTGTGTTGAAGTATAAAAACCCTAAGAAACCTACCTCGATAAAGACACAAAATTACAAACACCCCCCTCCCCACGCGTTGTCTACTTGGTCTCTCCCTCTCCATGCATTGGGAAGGCCCGTCTCCCTTTCCCCAAGTAGAGACCTCCTCTTGCCTCCTGGGGTTTCTGTGTGGGAAGTTTGGCCCAGTTCTATCATTGGGGGGGGGGGGTGGTTCAGAATGCTCTTTGATTGTAGGGGAACTATAAATCCCAGCAACTACAACTCCCAAATGTCAAGGTCCATTTCCCCTGAACTCCATCTGAGTTCATATTTGGGCATATTGAGTATTCATTCCAAGTTTGGTCCTGATCCAAAAGTGTTTCAGTCCACAGTGCTCTCTGGATATAGGTGAACTACAACTCCAAAACTCAAGGTCAATGCCCACCAAACTCTTATAGCATTTTCTCTTGGTTATGGGAGTTGTGTGTGGGAAGTCTGTGTCTTTCTGCCATTCCTGCCAGGATATCTATGTTGTGTTCATCGAAACAGGCCCAGGTTTCACACTGAGTGTATAAATACATTTAAAAACATATTCACTATATGTATTACTGTGTTAGAGTGTCATTTTGTGTCATTTTGGTTGGTGGTGTGCCCCAGGATTTTGCAAATGTAAAAAGTGTGCCACGGCTCAAAAAAGGTTGAAAAACACTGGGTTAGATGTTCTAGAATTTTTATTTGATTTATCCATTAATGGGTCTACGACTCCATTGAAATCCCCAACTACTATGAGTTCATCATACTGCTGGTTTTCTAATTCTTTTCTAAGCTCGTTCATGAATTTAACTTTTGGTCCGCTAGGGCAATGAATGTTACAAATTAATATTTTTTGATTGTTTATTCCTACACACACTCCCGGGTATCTCCCCTGGGTATCTTTAAAAGCTAGGCTAGATGGGATTTTTGGTTTGACATAAGTGGCCACTCCTTATTCTGTGCATTTGGCCCGCCCACCGTGATTTTATTTTTTCACCATGTTATTTTGCATCTGTTTATTGCATGTATTTTATTTTGATGTTCTTATTTGCTGTTTGTATTTTATTTTGTTTTGTTTTAATGCAATTCTGGGCTTGGGGAGATGGTGGCAGGGTATTAATACAGGTTATTATTATTATTTGCTATTCTCTTTTTACTGGAATGGAACATACAGGTGCATTTTTCCTATCATCATAAGTTACAACTATTTCATGTTTGCCTTCACCAAAAAAGTACAGAACAACATCATCACAAAGTATTTTCACACTGTATGAAGGCTGTTTAACAAACTCTTGCTTGGCTAGGAAAAAACAAGCATCCACTTTTTCATTCTGAACCCCCAAAAACCTCAAATCATTTTGCACTCTCTGGAGATACGACAGGCTGGCGTCCTCCACTCTTCTCCATCTGAGGTAGATGTCCAGTGTTGCCACAACCCCTTCTTGAATGATTTTACCTTGGGAATCCTTGACAGAGATGTTACAATTCTTCTTGCCATAAACAAATTCAAGTGTCTCATTTCCAAACCGTTCTTGATCCCATTGACCATCCTGTAAAGAATTGGGTTCTTGGAGGAAACGTTTCAACATCAGGTAGAAGCTCAGCTTTTCACCTTCGTCCAGCCTATAGTGTTTTTGCAATTTCCGTAACCTAAGGCTGGTGTCCTCCTTCGGTTTGGAGTCATTCTCAAGCATTCGTAGTTTGTCTGCCATCTTTTTCTTGCAATTCTTCAAGTCCCTTTTAACCAGCAATCCCTTTATACTTGAGATCTTTTGGTGATTTGGTCTGAAGCAGAGTCCTGGAAAAACAGACAGAGAAAGACATCATTTTAGCATTTGGAGCTATTCAGGCAGTTACAAGTGGAGAAAAGCCTGCCCTGAATAACACTGAAAACATCCAGAGTGCTCAAATATACAGCTCCATAACACTAGCAAATACACATTTGGATGCTTCAAATGTTAGACCTGTTTCTGGACATATTTGACCAACCGATTCCAAAAATGGCATCAGTTTTCCCCATGGGCTCTGGTTTTTCAGACACAGAACATATGCCATTTACTGGTCACTATCTGCTTTCCCATGGAAAACCATGACAATCATATCTAAGAAACTAAAGCTGAAACTGTCTATCCAATGCAAAGTTGTGAATGAGTGCCTCAAAAAACCATCAAAACATGCTTAAAAACCAAGATACCAAGAAAATATTTAGCGTGCATGTGTGTCGGCTTGCAAAATGCTTATGTGGCTTGCCCTGTCATTTCTGTTTTAGATTCATCTGTGTTGTTGTATTTTCAAAGATGTATTTTTTCATTGTGTTTATTGTTGCTGTTTTTGGTTTTGATATTTTCTGTGATTTGTTGCTCGAGCATGGCCCCATGTAAGCCGCTCCGAGTCCCCTTTGGGGAGATGGATGTGGGTTAGAAATAAATAATAATAATTATTATTATTATTATTATAGGAGCGTTTCTTAACCTGGGGATTGAGACCCCTGGGGGGGACCTTTTTTTGTTTTTTTAAAAAAAATGATTTTATTGTTCTTACTAAACAACTATACATAACCACGGAATGGAGGGAAGTTTGGCCCAATTCTATTGTTGGTGGATTTCAGAATGCTCTTTCATTGTAGGTGAACTAGAAATCCCAGTAACAACTCCCAAATGTCAAGGTCTATTTTCCCCAAGCTCCACCAGTGTTCACATTTGGGCATATTGAGTATTCAGGCCAAGTTTGGTCCAGATTGATCATTGTTTGAGTTCACAGTGCTCTCTGGATGTAGGTAAACTACAACTCCAAAATTCAAGGTCAATGGCCACCAAACCCTTCCTGTATTTTCTGTTGGCCATGGGAGTTTTGTGTGCCAAGTTTGCTTCAATTCCATCATTGGTGGAGTTCAGAATGTTCTTTGATTGTAGGTGAACTATAAATCCCAGCAACTACAACTCCCAAATCACAAAATCAACCCCCGCATATCAGATATTTGTGCCAAATTTGGTCCAGTAAATGAACATACATTCCCCCAAACATAACATTATTTTCATTGCTACTTCATAACTGTAATTTTGCTATAGTTATGAATTATAATGTAAACATCTAAAAAGCAGTGTGTATTTTCATTCACTGCTGTAGAGGAAACACTCCAGACCACTGGCATGTTTTCCTTTTCTTCCCCTTGAGCCGAAGCAGTAAGTTTCGATTTCCTGAGGATGACCTTCGTTTCTAGCAATCCACAAAACATACAAAATTCTGAGGGTAGAGGGAGCCTGAGAGCACGCCAAGAAGATAAACATCCTTTTCAGAAGGAGGCTTCTCCCATCTCAAGTGGTGAAACTAGTTTTACTCTAACTTTACAAAATTTACCCAATCTGTGAAATAGTGTCTTGGATGCCTCCTTTAAAACCCCAGATTGGATCCATTACCTCCTTGGCAAAGACTTAGCCAGGCACCACAGGACCACTGAGCATGTGCAGAGTGCAACATTTTGCAAGGCTTAACTTCCTGCTTCTGCTTAGCCAGAAATGGAACAAAGGGTTTGTTTACACTGTACAAACCTAGGAGTTGTAGTTTCACAAGGTCCTTAGCCTTCTCCGCCAAAGAGGGTGTCTACACTGTTGAATTCATGCAGCTTTCGGCACTTTAAATGCCCTGGCTCCATGCAATGGAAACCTAGGAGTTGTAGTTTCACAAGGTCCTTAGCCTTCTCCACCAATTCTACACTGTAGAATTCATGCAGCTTTGGGGCACTTGAACTGCCCTGGCTCCATGTCATGGAAACCTAGGAGTTGTAGTTTCACTAGGTCCTTAGCCTTCTCTGCCAAAGAGGGTGTGTACACTGAAGAATTCATGCAGCTTTCGGCACTTGAACTGCCCTGGCTCCATGTCATGGAAACCTAGGAGTTGTAGTTTCACAAGGTCCTTAGCCTTCTCCACCAATTCTACACTGTAGAATTCATGCAGCTTTGGGGCACTTGAACTGCCCTGGCTCCATGTCATGGAAACCTAGGAGTTGTAGTTTCACAAGGTCCTTAGCCTTCTCCACCAATTCTACACTGTAGAATTCATGCAGCTTTGGGGCACTTGAACTGCCCTGGCTCCATGCAATGGAAACCTAGGAGTTGTAGTTTCACAAGGTCCTTAGCCTTCTCCACCAATTCTACACTGTAGAATTCATGCAGCTTTAAGGGCACTTGAACTGCCCTGGCTCCATGCAATGGAAACCTAGGAGTTGTAGTTTCACAAGGTCCTTAGCCGTCTCCACCAATTCTACACTGTAGAATTCATGCAGCTTTGGGGCACTTGAACTGCCCTGGCTCCATGTCATGGAAACCTAGGAGTTGTAGTTTCACTAGGTCCTTAGCCTTCTCTGCCAAAGAGGGTGTGTACACTGAAGAATTCATGCAGCTTTCGGCACTTGAAATGCCCTGTCTCCATACAATGGAAACCTGGGAGTTGTAATTTCACAAGGTCCTTAGCCTTCTCCACCAAAGAGGATGTCTACACTGTAGAATTCATGCAGCTTTCGGCACTTTAAATGCCCTGGCTCCATGCTATGGAAACCTGGGAGTTGTAGTTTCACAAGGTCCTTAGCCTTCTCTGCCAAAGAGGGTGTGTACACTGAAGAATTCATGCAGCTCTCGGCACTTGAAATGCCCTGTCTCCATACAATGGAAACCTGGGAGTTGTAGTTTCACAAGTTCCTTAGCCTTCTCCGCCAAAGAGGGTGTCTAACACACTGTAGAATTCATGCAGCTTTGGGGCACTTGAAACGCCCGGGCTCCATGCTATGGAAACCTGGGAGTTGTAGTTTTCCAAGGTCTGAAACTACAGTTTCCTAAGTTCCCATAGCAAGTAGCCAGGGCAGTTCAAGCACCCTTAAACTGCATTAATTCCAGTGAAGAAACACCCAATCTACAACTCCCAGGATCCCACAGCATTGAGCCAGGGCAGTTCAAGGGGCGCCTCCTCTCCTATCAGCGTCAACACACTAGGCAGGCCATTTGGTTATACAAATACTCCACAGAGATACCTGTGTCTAAAGGTACGGATCAATCCCAAAGGAATGTTCCCATTGAGACCATTTGGGTCCCATCTCCACTGTAGTAACTCGTTGTGTACATATAAATAATTAGAGATCTGGCACAATAAAAAAAAACCCCAAAAACCCAAAACGTTCTGTCCCCAAGGATATGGGGGAAAGGGATACTCAACCTGTTCTTGAATGGGAGCTGCAGTTCGGGCAGAACAGGGGGGAGTGAGCTCAGAAACTGGACTGGAACCAATTTACTCAAAGGAGATCCAGCAATGGCCTCTTCTTCCTCGCCCAACGCCTTGGTCCTTTTGCTCGGGACCACTCTCCAACCAGGCGGTGTCCACTCTCCAGGCTCTCTGGGGCTGCGGTGGAGGAAACCTCCCAAACCTCTGGTATGTATTGATCTCGCCCCTCCTTCCCATCAATACAAAGCTTTAAGTTTCGATTTCCTGAACATGAATCCGCAAAGAAACATGGTTGGTGAACATACGCCGCTCGGACGGTAGAGGGAGCCAGAGAGCACACCAAGAAGATCAGCATCGTTTTAAGTCGGAAGGAAGGGGAGAGGCAGCGTGGCCTAATGGTTTCAGCCCCGGCTTATGGGTGAAATGAATCTACACTGAAGAATTACTGTATTTTGATCCCACCAAGGTCCAATGCTATAGAATCCTGGGACGTAATCCCGTTAGGCACCAAGACTCTGATGCAGTGCTTCCCAACCTTTTTTGAGCCGCGGCACATTTTTTACATTTACAAAACCCTGGGGCACACCACCAACCAAAATGACACAAAATGACACTCTAACACAGTAATACGTATAGTTAATATGTTTTTTTAATGTATGTATACACTCAGTGTGAAACCTGGGCCTGTTTCGATGAACACAACATAGATATCCTGGCAGGAATAGCAGAAACCCCAGAATAAACAAAAGAAAGGCGGGGTGCCAATCCAAAAACGAATGTCAAGGAAAATCTTCAATCAGTTTATTTTATAATTATAATAGTTCAATCTTTAATCTTCCCAAATGGGGGTGTGGAATTCACTAGGTGAATAATCTCAATAACAGAGCAGTCAGTTCCGGATTAAGAGGGTATATCAATAAGCATTAGTTTCCGATTCAAAAATACAAACAATTTATAATCCGGAATATCCTGCCTTCAGGGTCGACGGACTATGCATCAGAAGGCCTCACCGTTTCGCCAGGAAAACCCGGCTTCATTGGGACCCCAAAATTCAATTTCAAATAATAATTCCACTGGTCCGAGTAGTCAATTTCTTAATTCAATATAGGTATATTATGAGTGGACGCAGCCACTACTTCGCAAGGTAGTCACCTAGTGAATTCCACACCCCCATTTGGGAAGATTAAAGAATAATCCAATCCACAAAAGTCTCAATTAAAAGTATGGTTATAATGGTGATGTGGTGGGACAATTGGACCACTAGAACGCATTTCAAACATTTTTTTCTGTTCCTTTGCTAAGGGAATTACAGGGAGTGGTCTACCCCCGTTTGCCATTCATTTCCCTATCCCAATTCAAGGTGTGGGTTATCACCTACAAAGCCCTGAATAATTTGGTACCCGCCTACTTTCGTGACCGCATCTCCTTTTACAATCCTGCACGATCTCTTTATTAATTTATTTTTATTTATTGTTCGGTCTTGTATTCCACTCCTCCCTGCAGGCTCTTTGATCCTCGGGGGAGGCCCTCCCCTCGCTCCCACCTCCACCACAAGTGCGACTTGTGGGGCCGAGGGAGAGAGCCTTCTTTGTGGTGACCCCTCAGCTTTGGAACTCACTACCTAGTGAGAGTAGGCAAGTCCCCACCCTGGCAACCTTTAAGAAAGGGCTAAAAACCTGGTTCTTCCGGCATGCCTTTGACGAGTGAATACATATCCCCATATCATGTCCGTCCTAATTATAGTTCTGTCCTCATGATGCACTTTCCGTTGTCTTTAATGAAGGCTCAATCCCATTGTTCACCCCTTCTGAGCTCCCCCATAGACACTTTCTCCATTTACTTATCTCACCCAGGGTTTTATCAATCTTATTCTGTGCATTTGGCCCGCCCACCATGATTTGATTTCTTCACCAAGTTATTTTGCATCTGTTTAGTGCATTTCTGTTATTTTATGTATTTTATTTTGATGTTCTTATTTGATGTTCGTATTTTGTTTTGTTTTGTTTTAATGCAATTCTGGGCTTGGGGAGATGGTGGCAGGGTATAAATAAAGGTTATTATTATTATTTGCTATTCTTTTTTTCCTGGAATTGAACATACAGGTGCATTTTCCCTATCATTATAAGTTACAACTATTTTATGTTTGCCTTTAGCAGAAAAGCACAGAACAACATCATCACAAAGTATTTGCACACTGTATGAAGGCTCTTTAGCGAACTCTTGCTTGGCTAGGAAAAAACAAGCATCCACTTTTTCATTCTGAACCCCCAAAAACCTCAACTCATTTTGCACTCTCTGGAGATTCAACAGGCTGGCGTCCTCCTCTTCCCTCCATCTGAGGTAGATGTCAAGTGTTGCCACAACCCCTTCTTGAATGATTTTACCTTGGGAATCCATGACAGAGATGTTACAATTCTTCTTGCCATAAACAAATCTAAGTGTCTCATTTCCAAACAGTTCTTGATCCCATTGACCATCCTGTAAAGAATTGGGTTCTTGGAGGAAACGTTTCAACATCACGTAGAACATCCACTTTTGATTTTCGTTCAGCCTATAGCGTTTTTGCAAATTCTGTAAACTAAGGCTGGTGTCCTCCTTTGGTTTGGAGTCATTCTCAAGCTTTGGTAAGCTGTCTGCCATCTTTTTCTTGCAATTCTTCAAGTCTCTTTTAACCGGCAATCCCTTTATACTTGAGATCTTCTGGTGATTTGGTCTGAAGCAGAGTCCTGGAGAAACAGAGGCAGAGAAAGACATCATTTTAGCATTTGGAGCTATTCAGGCAGTTCCAAGTGGAGAAAAGCCTGCCCTGAATAACACTGAAAACATCCAGATTGCTCAAATATACAGCTACATAACACTAGCAAATACACATTTGGATGACTCAAATACGAGGGCGGGTCAATACGTCCGTGACTTTTTGAATGAAACACAGGATTTTGGATAAAAAAATCATTTTATTTTTCAACGTAGTCTCCTTTGAGCTCTCTATACACTTTGTCCAATGTTTCTCTAATTTTTTATCCCTTTCAAAAAATAAGATTTTCAAGGTCATCAAAATAGGTATTTGTTTGTGAGATAATTTCATTGTTGAAGTCAAATCTCTTTCCGCCGAGCCATTTCTTCAGGTTTGGAAACAAGAAATAGTCACTTAGGGCTAAATCTGGAGAATGGGGCAGATGAGGGAGCAATTCGTATTGCAATTCATGGATTATTGCCATGGAAACTGCATGTGTGCACCCTTGCATTGTCCTGCATTGTGAGCAAACGTGGCACCCATCTTGCGAAAAGCAACTCCAAAATTCAAGGTCAATGGCCACCAAATGCTTCCAGTATTTTCTGCTGGCCATGGGAGTTTTGTGTGCCAAGTTTGCTTCAATTCCATCATTGGTGGAGTTCAGAATGCTCTTTGATTTGAAAATACTGGAAAGGTTTGGTGCACATTGACCTTGAGTGTTGGAGTTGTAGATCACCTACATCCAGAGAGCACTGTGGACTCAAGCAATGATATATCTGGACCAAACTTGGCACGTATACTCAATATGCCCAAATGTGAACACTGGTGGAGTTTGGGAAAAATAGACTTTGACATTTATGATTTGTAGTTGCTGGGATTTCTAGTTCACCTCCAATCAAAGAGCATTCTGAACCCCATCAACGAGAGAATTGGGCCATATTTCCCACACAGAACCCCCATGATGAATAGAAAGTACTGTGTTTTCTGATGGTCTTTGGCGATCCCTGTGACACCCCCTCACGACCCTCCCATGAGGCCCAACCGCCTGGTTGAGAAGTGCTGCACTGACTTAGGCCAAGTTTCATGTCCTGGCCTAAAGCTAGACTGCACCAGATCTATATAATCAGTGTCTACCTAGAACCCCTGGAGTTGCGAGGCCACCACATGCGCTGGCCTGACTACCATAGAGTCAGGCAAGCACAAAGTAGTAGAACACTGCATTCATTCTACAGTGTAGACACGTCCCCCCCCCCCCTTCTGCTCTGAATGAGAACCCAGTCTCCAAACTGACTATCCCCAAACTCCAAATTCTCTGGGGCTGCTGTAGAAGAAACTCTCCAGACCACTGGCATGTTTTCCTTTCCTTCCCCTTGAGCCAAAGCTGTAAGTTTCGATTTCCAGAGGATGACGTTCATTTCCAGCAATCCGCAAAACATACGAAATTCTGAGGGTAGAGGGAGCCTGAGAGCACACCAAGAAGATATGTAAACATCCTCTTCAGTAGGAGGCTTCTCCCATCTGAAACAGTGAACCTAGTTTTAGTCTAAACTTTACCAAACTTACCCAATCTGTGAATAGTGTCTTGGATGCCTCCTTCGAACCCCAGACTGGATTCATTGCCTTCTTGGCAAAGACTTAGCCAGGCTCCACAGGACCACTGAGCATGTGCAGAGTGAAACACCTCGCAAGGCTTAACTTCCTGCTTCTCCTTAGCTAGAAATGGAACAAAAGGGTTTGTTTACGCTGTAGAATGAATTCAACTCGATCCTACATGAACTGCTCTGGCTCCATGCTATTGAAACCTGGGAGTTGTCGTTTCACAAGGGTCCTTAGCCTTCTCCACCAAAGAGAGTGTCACTGTCTACACTGTAGAATGCATGCAGCTTGGGGGCACTTGAAATGCCCTGGCTCCATGCTATGGAAACCCGGGAGTTGTAGTTTCACAAGGTCCTTAGCCTTCTCCACCAAAGAGGGTGTCTACACTGTAGAATTCATGCAGCTTTGGGGCACTTGAAATGCCCTGGCTCCATGCTATGGAAACCTGGGAGTTGTAGTTTCACAAAGTCCTTAGCCTTCTCCGCCAAAGAGGGTGCCTACACTGTAAAACTCATGCACCTTTCGGCACTTGAAACACCCTGGCTCCATGCTATGGAACCCTGGGAGTTGTAGTTTCACAAGGTCCATAGCCTTCTCCACCAAAGAGAGTGTCTACACTGAAGAATTCATGCAGCTTTGCAGCACTTGAAACGCCCTGGCTCCATGCTATGGAAACCTGGGCGTTCTAGTTTCACAAGGTCCTTAGCCTTCTCCGCCAAAGAGGGTGTCTACGCTGTAGAATTCATGCAGCTTTGGTGCTCTTGAAATGGCCTGGCTCCATGCTATGGAAACCTGTGAGTTGTAGTTTCACAAGATCCTTCGTCTTCTCCGCCAAAGAGGGTGTCTACTCTGTAGAATTCATGCGGTTTTTAGCACTTGAAATGCCCTGGCTCCATGCTATGGAAACC
>JARBWK010001178.1:0-20745 GCA_030556195.1 Anolis apletophallus | reverse complement strand
TCCCCAGCCAGCCTCAAACTCGCCATGACTCTCCACCATGACTCTCACCCCTCACTCGCTGAAGCCACGGAGGAGACCGCCCAGTGGCCGTCCGCTCATCCTCCTCTGTAGGAGAGCTGAAGCTGGTGGGAGGGGGCGGGCATGGCGCAGCCTCGTCTCCCTCTCCCGGCACTCCCAGCAGCTGCTCAGCCTTGAGGTGACAGTGCCAAGCCAGCATTGTGCTGGCTCACTGCCACCGCCGCTTGGCACTGCCCCTCAAGGCCGGAGCAGCTGCTGAGAGGTGAAGCTGGGGCAGGGGGCGGGCATGACACAGCCTGGCAGCCCTCCCCGGCTTTGGCACACCCAGCAGCTGCTCCCAGCAGGCCACCAACCCCAGACGTTTTACTGTGTTAGAGTGTCATTTTGTGTCATTTTGGTTGGTGGTGTGCCCCCGATTTTTTAATGTTAAAAGTGCCACGGCTCAAAAAGGGTTGGAACACTGCCACACTACTAACCTAGTCCCCGACGCCCATAAGACTCTATAACTCGCCTGCCCAAGTTGAACCCCCTGCAAGCCAAAGGGTCTCTTCCAGGTTTCAGACTCACCTTCATTGCAGAGGTTCATCTTCGAGAGGTTCTTCTCATCAGAAGGGCTCTTCCAAGATGGATCCATTCTCCTCTCGGTGAAGGTGTGCAGGCACATGCCGTGGTTCTCCATCTCTTGCCCTGTGGGTGGAAGGCAGGGAAGAATAAATGGCTGCCAAGTTATATACTAGGCCTGGGTAGGTTTTTATGGCGTTCCTAAATCGGAATTAATTGATTAAATTCACTTTGGAAGTGGTTTTGAAGCAATGTAAGCAACACCTGAAGTGAATTTGCCATTTTGATTTGCCGATTAGATTCCCGTCCCTGGGATGTCTTCAATCCATCGCCAGAACTGGGGCGACAGCCGCATCTAAAGTATTTTATTTACTATTTATTTATTTACTTCATTTCTATTCTATCCTTCCTCACCCGCAGGGGACTCAGGGTGGATTACAATGTACACATTACATTGAGACACACAAACACACAAGACAGAGGCAATTTAACATCTGGCCACCAGGGGAGCTGTTGCTTCCTCATTCTTTGCATACTTCCTGGAGATTTTACGGCCCGTAAATCAGTTAAATTAGCCTCCCCACAAAGTGGTACCTTAATTTCCTACTTGACAGATGCAACTGTCTTTCGGGTTGCAAAGGCTCCAAACAGGCTACACAACAGGTTGAGAGCCCACCTCGACCCAGCAGGCCTCGAACTCATGACCTTTTTGGTCAGTAGAGAGCTTATGCAGCCAACACCCAGCCAGCTGTGCCACATTCCTGGTTAAACATGGCTGTCGCCCCTGCACTGACGCAGAGGGAAGGACATCCGCCTCCAAACTGGGTGTTTAACCTAGTTTGAACGGATGTCTTCCCTCAGCGTCAGAACTGGGGGCCGCATCCCATGGCTGTCACCCCAGTTCTGACGCAGAGGAAGGCATCCACTTCAAACTGGGTTAAATATGCATGTCGGCCATTAACGGCCATTCGAAATTTTGGAATTAATTTGTGTAATTCAAAAAATTTTCCGAAAATTTCGGAAGTCATTCAGATTCAAAGTGCCAGCGCCCACATCTGGAACAAGTTTTGAACCAATTTTTTGGATCAAACAGCAATGTTGGGTCAACCGGGCCTCCAGGTGTTTTGGATCCCCTAGCAGCCTACTGGCTATTGTTGAAGGCTCCATGGCCGGAATCACTGGGTTGTTGTAGGTTTTTGGGCATTATCTCCTGACGTTTTGCCTGCATCTATGGCAGGCATCCTCAGAGGTTGTGAGATAATGCTTCTAGAACATGGTCATATAGCCCTTAAAACTCCATCTGTGTTCACATTTGGGCATATTGAGTATTCATGCCAAGTTTGGTCCTGATCCAACATTATTTGAATCCACAGTGCTCTCTGGATATAGGTGAACTACAACTCCAAAACTCAAGGTCAAGGCCCACCAAACTCTTATAGTATTTTCTCTTGGTTATGGGAGTTCTGTGTGGGAAGTTTGATTCCATTCCATCATTGGTGGAGTTCAAAATGCTCTTTGATTGCAGGTGAACTATAACTCCCAACAACTACAACTCCCAAATGACAAAATCAAGACCTTTGTGTGTGTCTTTCTGCCATTCTTGCCAGGATATCTATGTTGTGTTCATCGAAACAGGCCCAGGTTTCACACTGAGTGTATAAATACATTTAAAAACATATTAACTATATGTATGACTGTGTTAGAGTGTCATTTTGTGTCATTTTGGTTGGTGGTGTGCCCCAGGATTTTGGAATGTAAAAAATGTGCCGCGGCTCAAAAAAGGTTGAAAAACACTGCACTATGTAACACAATTTGGGGAAAAAATGTTCTGTTCCTGGTTTGAAAGTGTTATTTCCTGTTTAATTATGCAACCCTTGTTTGAAAATTAGTTGTTATATTCCAGAATCTTTGTTTTTGTGGCTGCCACAAACTATGTTGAATTGGATGAGAGACTGTGAGATACTCATTGAAATACTAGAGCAAAATGTGCTGCGGGATGTCTTGCAAAAACAAAGTTTTGGCAGCTTAATAAACCTTTTCCATGTTTTTATGGCAAAACCAATTAGGAAGTGACATTTATAACCCAGGAACGAAAAATGTGTTACATAGTGCTATCTGCCATGAAAACTCGAGCTACAGGGAGGTGCAACCCAGCTGCAGGTGTGGCCCTGAGACTGGGGGAAGCTTAAGGTCATTTCAGGGCAGCGTTTCCAAACCCGGGGGGTCAGGACCCCTGGGGGGATCGTACAAGGGTGTCAAGGGGGTCACCAAAGACCATCAGACCATTTCTGTTGGTCATGGGGGTTCCGTGTGGGAAATTTGACCCAATTCTATCATTGGTGCGGTTCAGAAGGTTCTTTGATTGCAGGTGAACTATCAATCCCAGCAACTACAATTCCCAAATGTCAAGGTCTATTTCCCTGAACTCCAGCAGTGTTCACATTTGGGCATATTGAGTATCCCTGCCAAGTTTGGTCCTGATCCCTCACTGTTTGAGTCCACAGTGCTCTTTGGATATAGGTGAACTACAACTCCCAAACTCAAGGTCAATGCCCACCAAACACTTCCAATATTTTCTGTTGGTCATGGGAGTTCTGTGCGCCAAGTTTGGTTCAATTCCATCATTGGTGGAGTTCAGAATGCTCTTTGATTGTAGGTGAACTATAAATCCCAGCAACTACAACTCCCAAATAACAAAATCAACCCCCACAAACCCACCAGTATCCAAAGACCAGCAGAAAACACAATATTTTCTGTTGTTAATGGGAGTTCTGTGTGCCAAGTTTGGTTCAATTCCATCATTGGTGCAGTTCAGAATGCTCTTTGATTGTAAGTGAACTATAAATCCCAGCAACGACAACTTCCAAATGGGAAGGGCTATTCTCCCCAAACTCCACCAGAATTCACATTTGGGCATAGGGAGTATTTGTGCCAAGTTTGGTCCGGATCCATCATTGTTTGAGTCCACAGTGCTTTCTGGATGTAGGTGAACTACAACTCCCAAACTCAAGGTCAATGACCACCAAACCCTTCCAGTATTTTCTGTTGTTCATGGGAGTTCTGTGCGCCAAGTTTGGTTCAATTCCATCATTGGTGAAGTTCAGAATTCTCTTTGATTGTAGGTGAACTATAAATCCCAGCAACTACAACTCCCAAATAAAAAACCAACCCCCCCCCCCCAAACCCACCAGTCTCCAAAGACCAGCAGAAAACACAATATTTTCTGTTGTGAATGGGAGTTCTGTGTGCCAAGTTTGGTTCAATTCCATCATTGGTGGAGTTCAGAATGCTCTTTGATTGTAGGTGAACTATAAATCCCAGCAACTACAACTCCCAAGTGTCAAAGTCTATCGTCCCCAAACCCCACCAGTATTCAAATGTGGGTATATCAGGTATTTGTGCCAACTTTGGACCAGTGAATGAAAATATACCCTGCAGATCCGAGATTTACATTGCGATTCATAACAGGAGCAAAATTACTGTTGTGAAGTAACAACAAAAATACTGTTATGGTTGGGGGTCACCACAACATGAGGAACTGTATTAAGGGGTCATAGCATTAGGAAGGCTGAGAAACACTGACTTAGAATCAGGATCATATCCACCAGCTGTGTAACTCAATCTATTATTATTATTATTATTATTATTATTTACATACATATCTATCCCGCCCTTCTCCCCACAAGGATTACATAAGCCAGTGTTTCCTAACCTTTTGAGCCATGCACATTTTTTACATTTACGAAATCCTGGCGCACACCACCTACCAAAATGACACAAAATGACACTCTAACACAGTCATACATATAGTTAATATGTTTTTAAATGTATTTATACACTCAGTGTGACACCTGGGCCTGTTTCGATGAACACAACATAGATATCCTGGCAGGAATGGCAGAAACCACAATGTTTAAAGGGGCAGTATCAAAGGAATACCAAACATAGCATATGTAGGTAAAAACCACTATATTGTATAACACACAATATAGTGGTTTTTACCTACATATGCTATGTTTGGTATTCCTTTGATACTGCCCCTTTAAACATTGTGGTTTAGCAGTGTGTATAGAAGTTGCATTAGTGATTACTTTGTCGTGTATTGAAAGGAATGGCAGAAAGACACACACGAAGGTCTTGCTCAACAGCTGGGAGTTATAGTTCACCTGCAATCAAAGAGCATTCTGAACTCCACCAATGATGGAATGGGATCAAATTTCCCACACAGAACTCCCATAACCAAGAGAAAATACTATAAGAGTATGGTGGGCATTGACCTTGAGTTTTGGAGTTGTAGTTCACCTATATCCAGAGAGCACTGTGGACTCAAACAATGTTGGATCAGGACCAAACTTGGCATGAATACTCAATATGCCCAAATGTGAACACAGATGGAGTTTGTGGAAAATAGACCTTGACATTTGGGAGCTACAGTTTCTGGGATTTATAGTTAACACACAACCAAAGAGCATCCTGAACTCTTGCAACAATGGAATTGAACCAAACTTGACATATTGAACTCTCAATTTCCCACGACACACCTGATGATCGCTCACGGCACACTAGTGTGCCACGGCACATTGGTTGAGAAACACTGACATAAGCAACCTAAACCCAACTCTATTGACTATTGATACATCCAAGGTTGTAACTTAAATGTTACTCACCTGAAGGCAGGTTGAGTGGCCCAGCTCTCTTTAGACTTGTTGACTACACAGCATCCTCCAAGAAGCAAAACAAAATTTAAAAATGCATTTTTTTAATTTAAAAAAAATCCAAATTAGAGGTTTCTTTTTCCCCTTGGTTGACTTTCTTCTAAGCCAAAAAGAAGGGAAAGCCCAACTAGGCAGAGGATCCTTGCATTGCAATAATAGGGAATGGAGCTCCAGGCAGGAAAAAAGTCACTTTGCTGTCCTCCAGATCCCCAAAGGAAGAGTCTGGGATGAACCATGCAGGGCAGGAGGCAGCTGCAGTGCAAGGAAAGAAGGAGGGAATGAGCCCCCCAGGGTTGTTCTGCAGCTTTGGAAGGAGAGGAAAAAAAGATCCCTTTAAATAGAAAGTTTTGGAAGTTTTGGGAAAGTCTGCAAGACCTTGGTGCAGGGCGAGAAGACCGCCGCCCCCTGGTGGCTGCTTTGGAAATAGCACTTTAGGGACCCTCAGTGTGAGCTCAATTCAGGCCTGGGCCAACTTGGGCCCTCCTTCCAGGTGTTTTGGACTTCAACTCCCACAATTCCTAACAGCCTAGGCTTGCTGCATGTCCGCTCTCAGGATCCCATAGAATTGAGCCATAGCAATGCAAGTAGTATTACGATACAATTTTATTTATTGTATCAGGAGCATACAATAATTACATAATTACCTACATAACCTACATAATTAGGGTTGCCACTTTTTGATAAAAGAAGAAAGGACAGGTACCTAAAAATAGGGATTTTTTTCCATAAAAATAACACACACTTCATTAAAAACTTGAAAATCAACTGATGATTTTCAAGTTTTTATGAAGTGTCCCTTATTTTTGTGTAAAATTCCCTGTTTTTAGGTACCTGTCCCTTATTTATGTGGCAACCCTACCAATTATTGTTAATAATAATAATGTAGTGCGGTTGGCTGGGTGTCAGCTGCATAAGATCTCTACTGACCAGAAGGTCATGAGTTCGAGGCCTGCCCGGGTCAAGGTGGGCTCTCGACCTATCGTGTAGCCTGTTGTCGACCTTAGCAACCCGAAAGACAGTTGCATCTGTCAAGTAGGAAATTAAGGTACCACTTTGTGGGGAGGCTAAATTAACTGATTTACGAGGCCATAAAAATCTCCAGGAAGTATGCAAAGAATGAGGAAGCAACAGCTCCCTCGGTGGCCAGAAGCTGGAGTGTTAAATAGCCACCGAGTGTCTGTCTATATATGTTGTGTGTCTATGGCATTGAATGTTTGCCATGTATATGTACATTGTAATCCGCCCTGAGTCCCCTGCGGGGTGAGAAGGGAGGAATATAAATACTGTAAATCAGTGTTTTTCAACCTTTTTTGAGCCGCGGCACATTTTTTACATTTACAAAATCCTGGGGCACACCACCAACCAAAATGACACAAAATGACACTCTCACACAGTAATACATATAGTTAATATGTTTTTTAATTTATTTATATACTCAGTGTGAAATCTGGGCCTGTTTCGATGAACACAATATTGTAGCACCCATGGGCCCGTTTGTGCCACTGGGAGGGGGTGATGCGCCGGGGGTCCCGTTGGCATTGGGACCTGCACAGGCTGGAAGGGACTCGGAGGATGAGTTAGAAGGCCCAGAGCAAGATTGGTCAGCCGTGCCTTGCCCGTTTCACCTGTAGAGAGTTTAGCCTGGGATCTCGAGTGGGAGCATTCTCCCGGGGAAGGAGCGGACCAGGTGGAGATGGGAGGCAGCGAAGCAGATAGCGGAGATAGTTATGAATTCCCAAACGGCCGAGGTTCCCAAGAGCTGGCCGGGCAGCAGATGGAGGCTAGCGGCTGGGAAACTCCGGGGGAGGCTGCTTCTCAGGAAGATAGCGATACTGAACTGCAAGAGCGGGGCCGTTCTCATAACAGGCGCAGGGACATAGAGGAGGGCAGGAGGAGCTGGCATCTGTCCCTAGACCGTCGCCGTTCGGAAAGTAGAGACTGGACGCGCCGCCCTAGATCGCGGGGTTCCAGGCCGAGGGATTAAGTACGGCCCCGTGGGAACTGATCTTCAGTTCTCCGGCCACGTCTGATCTGAAGGGCGTGAAGCGGAGTGATTCCTGGAGTCTAGTTTGGCTCGCCCAAGACCAAGTCCTTGCCTTGTGTGAGATTCGCATTGGTGCGGATCTCCTGCTTCGTTCCGGATTGCATCCGGGAGCCTTGCCAAGTTTTTGCCACGTTTGCCTTTGAATCTACTTCTTGGAACTTTGCTTTCTTTACTGAACTGCAGCTTTGTGCTGATTACTCTATTCTATGAACTTTTTAAGTGAATTGCTTTTTTGGACTTGTTTTATTCAATAAACTTAGTTAGCCTTTACTACGTCTCCGTGTGTGTGTTAAAGGGGCAGTTCTAAGTCGGTGCTCGTGACAGTTGGCCGGAGAACTCCTCGAACCCCTTTTCGCACCACGGGACGTACCAGCAACCGCCGGAAGGGCACCAAGGCTCCCATCGTCCCCACTGTCGCCATGGCTAATTTGTCGGATCAGCAGGTGGCGGCGTTGCAGCAGGAGGTGGCGGAGTTGCGAACCCGAGCGGGGCGGCACCCGTCGGTGAATGCCCCGGCACGTTTCAATGGAAATCCGGCGGCGGTGGAAGTTTTTATAGCCCAGGTTAAGATGTACCTGGAGCTGCGGCCCAACGAGTTTGCCACCCCCCGAGCCCAGGTGGGGTTCGTGTTCAACTGCATGGAGGGGATGGCAGCGACTTGGGCAACGTCCCTCATCAATGCAGCGTCTCCTCATGCGGCCACTTTGGACACTTTCCTGGCGGCGATCCGGTCGACCTGGGGACCTCCCGTCAACGAGGACCTGGCGGAGCGGGATTTGGCACGGTTGACCATGAAGGACATGTCGTTGTCCCAGTACATCTCCCGTTTCCGAGTTTTGGCCGGCCAGACCAAGTGGCAGGTGGCGGCCTTACGCTATACGTATCTAGCGGGACTCTCGTTTGAGCTTCAACAGCAGATGTTACAGTTGCCCCGGCCGGCCGACCTGGAGGAGGCCATCGCCCTGAGTTTGCGGGCGGAGGCGGCCACGCAACACAAGAGGAGGTGGGGGGGCGGCCCGACAGAGAAGCCGCCGAACAAGCGGGAGGCCGGGACCGGCCAATTTGTGCCCTGCCAGATCCCTGCTCCCGCCCCTTTTTGTGGATGATTCTGAACCAATGCAACTGGGCACGGTGCGGCCTAAAGTGGACACTGCCGAAAAGGCCCGGCGCCAAAGACTCAACCTTTGTTGGTACTGTGGGGGCCCGGGTCATTTTTCTCGTGATTGCCCCCAGAAACCGCGTGGGAAGACCCCGCGGGCCTCTGCAGCGGTGGCCAGCGCCCCAGAGCCTGAGGAAGCTCTTCAGGCGGCGGGGGAAGGGTCCGGCCGAGTGTAAGAGGGTTCGCTCACTCGGCCGCCGTCACTCATCTTCCTCCGGAACCCAAGACTGGACAACTGTTCCTTGTGATGGTTACTCTTTGGTCCCCCGAGAAGGGGCCGATGATGGTCCATGCCATGATCGACTCGGGGGCTACCAACAACTTCATTGACGCAGACTATGCTCAGTCTGCTGGATTACAATTTCTGGATCTTCAAGAGCCCAAGGGTGTTCAGACTATTGATGGGAGGCCCTTGAAAGCTGGGGCTGTGACCCAGTATACCGCTCCCACCAGGATGTGGACTAGTTCTCACAAAGAAGAGATTTCCTTTCTCCTGACCAAGCTGTCGGACTTTCCTATTGTGTTGGGGGTTGTGTGGCTGACGCTCCACGATCCCCAGATCTCCTGGGCCAAGAGACAGCTTGTTTTTACTTCCGACCATTGCCAGAGCCACTGCATGATGGCCCGGGCGTGTGCGGCGCAGGAGGTGACCACGGTGGCTACCCTGCCTAAGAAGTACGCCAGCTTTTGGGACGTCTTCAGCGAGCGGGAGGCGGAACGGCTGCCTCCGCACAGGCCCTATGACTGTGCCATTGATTTGGAACCCGGAGCCCGATCCCGAGGGGGAGGATCTACCCCTCTCGGACCCGGAGCAGCAGGCCCTTCGCGATTTCCTGGACGAAAACCTGCGGAAGGGGTTCATCCGCCCCTCGCAGTCCCCGGCGGGGGCGCCCATCCTGTTTGTCAAGAAGAAATCAGGGGAACTGCGGTTGTGTAATGACTATCGGGAGCTCAACAAGATCACGATCCGCAACCGCTACCCCTTGCCCCTGATCCCCGAGTTGCTGGAACGGATGCGGGGCGCCAAGGTCTTCACGAAACTGGACCTCCGGGTGCCTATAATCTTGTCCGATCCGTCAGGGCGATGAGTGGAAGACTGCGTTTCAGACCAAGTGGGGCAGTTTCGAATACCTGGTGATGGGATTCGGTTTGTGCAACGCCCCGCCTGTTTCCAACATTTCATGAATGACATTTTCCGAGACCTGCTGGATCGATATCTGGCCGTCTACCTTGATGATTTGCTGATTTTTCTCCGGATCAGGCCACCCATGACCGCCACGTCAGGGAAGTGCTCCAGAGACTGCGGGCCCATGGGCTCTATGCTAAGCTGGAGAAGTGTGCGTTTGATCTGCGTGAGGTGGACTTTCTGGGCTACCGTATTTCCTCCACGGGCATCGCCATGGATGACACCAAGATCCAGGCGGTGTTCGACTGGGCGGCCCCGGCCAGCAAAAAGGACATTCAACGCTTCCTGGGCTTTGCCAACTACTACAGAAAGTTCATTCCTGACTTTGCCAAGTGGGCTGATCCGATCACCCAGTGCCTGCGGGAAAGGTGCCGTTCGGTGGACGCCGGAGGCGTATGCGGTGTTCCGGAGGCAGAAGCAGAAGTTCACCACTCAGCCGCTTTTGCCGCACCCCAACCCCGCATCCCTTCATCGTGCAGGCTGACGCTTCGGATGTAGCAGTGGGAGCGATCCTGCTACAACCACAGGGGACGGACTTGTTGCCCTGCGCCTACTATTCCCGGCAGCTCACGGCGCCGGAGAAGAACTATACCATTTGGGAGAAGGAGCTCCTAGCCATCAAGGTGGCGTTTGAAGTTTGGAGACACCTCCTGGAAGGGGCCAAATTCCCGGTGGAAGTCCACACCGACCACCGGAATTTGGAGCACTTGAAGTCTCAGCGCAAATTGAACCAGAGGCAACAGAGATGGTCCCTGTTCTTTGAACGCTTCAATTTCCGCATTCACTATGTGACCCCCAAGCAGACCAAGCAAGCTGATGCCCTGTCCCGGAGCCGGAGTACGTCCGCGGGGAAGGCCTCCCCGAGCAGCCTCTGCTCAAAGCGGAGAACTTTGCAGCCGCTCGAACGGCTCCCGTGCCGGCTCCGGCGGCCCCGCCCGGCCCTGTGGACAAGCGGCCGTTGAGTGTGCGGGTTCAGGCCCGCCAACGGGACGACCCTTGGGTGCAAGAGCAGTTGACCAAGGGGGTGCAGGCTCCGTTTCAGGTGAAAAACGGGGTGCTCTATCACCGTGACTCTGTGTATGTTTCTCCGGGCCCTGAGCGGGGGGACATTCTGAAGCTTTGCCACGACACCAAGGCAGCGGGACATTTTGGGCTCTTTAAGACTCTGCAGCTGGTCCTTCGGGACTTTTGGTGGCTCAAAGTGCGCCGGGATGTGGAGGACTTTGTGGGATCTTGCCCTGTGTGCCAGCGGGCCAAGAATCCTGGGGGCAAGCCGGCCGGTTTGCTCCAGCCCCTCCCGACCCCTTCTGCCCCATGGAAGATGATTTCGGCCGATTTCATCACTGATTTGCCCAAGTCCAAGGGGTTCACCACGATCTTGGTCGTGGTGGACTGTCTCACCAAGATGGGCCACTTCATCCCCTGTGTGGGGGTGCCTACGGCCAAGGAGACGGCCGATATGTTTGTGCAACATGTGTTTCGGTTGCATGGCCTGCCCGAGAGTTTGGTGACGGACCGTGGTTCCCAGTTCACTTCCCAGTTCTGGAAGGCTGTCCAGAAGCAGCTGGGGATTGAGGCGCGGATGTCTACGGCCCACCATCCTCAGACCGATGGCCAGACCGAACGGGTGAATGCCACCTTGGAGCAGTATCTGCGCTGCTATGTTAACTACCAGCAAAGCAACTGGGCGTCTTTGTTGTCCATGGCAGAGTTTGCTTACAACAATGCGACGCAGGAATCCATCAAGGAGACTCCTTTCTTTGCCAACTATGGATACCATCCCCGGTTCTACCCTCCCGTGACTCCGTCGGGGGAGGTGCCGCTGGCGGAGGATTGGCTGCGGGAGCTCGCTGCACTTCAAGATCTGCTACGTACTCAATTGGACCAGGCCAAGGCCGACTACAAGCGGATGGCTGATCGGCGGCGCCAGGAGGGTCCTGACGTTCTGGTGGGGGATCGCGTCTGGTTGTCTACCAAGAACTTGCCCACCCACCGCCCGAGCCGCAAATTGGATGCGAGATTTTTGGGCCCCTACAAGGTGTTGGAGAAGGTGGGTCCTGTCTCCTTCAAACTACAACTCCCTGCGGACATGAAACTCCACCCGGTGTTTCATCGCTCCTTGCTCCTCCCGGCGAAGGGGGCGGGCCTGCCGTGACGCAGCCGCCTCCTCCCCCCGTGATGCGGGAGGGCGGAGGGGAGGTCGAGGTGCAGGACATCTTGGATGCCCGCCTCCATTACAGGAAGTTGGAGTACTTCATTGACTGGAAGGGTTTTGGCCCGGAGGAGCGTGCTTGGGTCAAGGCTCGAGATGTACACGCGGCGGAGTTGGTGGCTCGTTTCCACCGCAAGTATCCTGACAAGCCCAAGCCCCGGGGGCGGCCCAGGGGGGGGCCCTGAGGGGGGGGATAGTGTAGCACCCATGGGCCCGTTTGTGCCACTGGGAGGGGGTGATGCGCCGGGGGTCCCGTTGGCATTGGGACCTGCACAGGCTGGAAGGGACTCGGAGGATGAGTTAGAAGGCCCAGAGCAAGATTGGTCAGCCGTGCCTTTGCCCGTTTCACCTGTAGAGAGTTTAGCCTGGGATCTCGAGTGGGAGCATTCTCCCGGGGAAGGAGCGGACCAGGTGGAGATGGGAGGCAGCGAAGCAGATAGCGGAGATAGTTATGAATTCCCAAACGGCCGAGGTTCCCAAGAGCTGGCCGGGCAGCAGATGGAGGCTAGCGGCTGGGAAACTCCGGGGGAGGCTGCTTCTCAGGAAGATAGCGATACTGAACTGCAAGAGCGGGGCCGTTCTCATAACAGGCGCAGGGACATAGAGGAGGGCAGGAGGAGCTGGCATCTGTCCCTAGACCGTCGCCGTTCGGAAAGTAGAGACTGGAGACGCCGGGCCCTAGATCGCCGGGGTTCCAGGCCGAGGGATTAAGTACGGCCCGTGGGAACTGATCTTCAGGTCTCCGGCCACGTCTGATCTGAAGGGCGTGAAGCGGAGTGATTCCTGGAGCCTAGTTTGGCTCGCCCAAGACCAAGTCCTTGCCTTGTGTGAGATTCGCATTGGTGCGGATCTCCTGCTTCGTTCCGGATTGCATCCGGGAGCCTTGCCAAGTTTTTGCCACGTTTGCCTTTGAATCTACTTCTTGGAACTTTGCTTTCTTTACTGAACTGCAGCTTTGTGCTGATTACTCTATTCTATGAACTTTTTAAGTGAATTGCTTTTTTGGGACTTGTTTTATTCAATAAACTTAGTTAGCCTTTACTACGTCTCCGTGTGTGTGTTAAAGGGGCAGTTCTAAGTCGGTGCTCGTGACAAATATACCGTAGATATCCTGGCAGGAACGGCAGAAAGACACAAACTTCCCACACAGAACTTCCATAACCAAGAGAAAATGCTATAAGAGTTTGGTGAGCATTGACCTTGGGTTTTGAAGTTGTAGTTCACCTATATCCAGAGAGCACTGTGGACTCAAACAATGCTGGATCAGGACCAAACTTGGCATGAATACTCAATATGCCCAAATGTGAACACAGATGGAGTTTGGGGAAAATAGACCTTGACATTTGGGAGTTGCAGTGTCTGGGATTTATAGTTAACACACAATCAAAGAGTGTCCTGAACACTTGCAACAACGGAATTGAACCAAATTTGGCATATTGAACTCTCATTACCAACAGAAAGTACTGAAAGGGTTTGCTTGGGAATTGACCTTGAGTTTGGAAGTTGTAGTTCACCTACACCCAGAGAGCACTGTGGACTCAAACAATGTTATGTTATGTTGGTGTTTGTTTTCTATCCAGACTCCCAATGTTGGGAGGAGGCTCACCACTTTAAGTCCCCCTAAAACAGGCATGGGAAAACTTGGGCCCTCTGGGTGCTTTGGACATCAACTCCCACCATTCCTAACAGCCTGAGGCCCTTTCCTGCTTAAGTGGCTGAGGGGGGGAAAGGAAAAGGGCCTGAGGCTGCTAGGAATGGTGGGAGTTGGAGTCCAAAACACCTGGAAGGTCCAAGTTTGCCCATGCCAGCTTTCGACAGAGACCTCTTCGTCCCCCTTTGCGCCCTTTCTTCCCCCTCCTGCCGAACACTTACTTTTTCTTCTACACTTCCGCTTCTGCCACCATTTTGATCCGAGGGGGCAGCGTGAGCTTTGATCCGAGGGGACTTTATTAGGTTCCTGAATGTCTTGTCCTTCTTTCCCAAGGTTTCTAATGAGAAAGGGTCAATTTTATTTATTTATAATTTATTTTGCCTTTCCCCCCCAAATTAACAACACTGATAAGCAGGGCCAACCTTTAAGTTCTCCAAGTCTTTTTTGTCTGTTCTTGCTCCCATACATGTCCCCTTTTTCCAAATGTTTGCTTCCCTTTTTATTTGCACTCATCTTTTTGACCCTTCCAGATTGAATTTTAATAATAATAATTGAATTTTAATAAAAGCTAATCGACTTCCTTCATAGTATATTCCCAAAGAAGGGCCCCCTCTGCCCACCCATTTCTTGTTTACCGTAAAATAAAAAGTTGGAAATTCTATTTTTGTTTTCTCCCACTACCCATTTTTGATAGAGTTATCCCACTTTTTAAGCAAATTGTTAGAAATATTCAATGGAAGAGTTTGGAGCAAATGTAAGATTTTGGGCAAAATTTTCATCTTATTATTTTTTAACCTCATGGTTATATCCCAAAGTTTAATTCCCCATGAGTTAATTCGTTTGCTTATATCAAGACTGTCCAACAGGCGGCCTGGGGGCCGTACACAGCCCCTGAGCCCCTTCCCTGCGGCCCCCTAAATTTTTAAATAAAATACAAATAACAAATAAATAATAAAATAATAAAATAAAATAAAATACCTACTTCCGGGTTTAGGCAAGCATCGCGAAACTACGCCAGCCACAGACGGGAGTTCGAGGGAGGTCGAAATCCTGTCTGTGGCTGCGTAGTCTCTCGCGATAGCTGCCTAAATCTCGGGTCCCAGCGAGATTTGCGGGCCGGCCTGGGCGCGCGCCTCCTCCTCCCTCGCGGCTGCTTCAGGCCAGCCCCATTCCCTCAGAGAGAGGGAGGAGGAGTGAGGCAGAAAGCCCCTCCTGGCTCCGTCCTCTTCCTGTGGAGGGCCCTCGCTTCCTGCCCGCGGATAGGGAGAGCCACTGCGCCCGGCCTGAGCTTGGCCTCAGCTCCAGCGGGGCTCTTCGGGGATGGTGGCAGTGTTGGCGCTTTGGCCCTGTGGCGGGGCTCCCGCAGTATGGGTAAGGGCCTGGCTCGAGTGAAAGCGGGACGATGGGTGAGTGGGGGAGGGAAGGGTCCTTCAGCGGTGGTTTCCTTGGCGACGCTTCCTTCCCCTCCTCCACGCCCCCTCCCCCTTGTTGTGCTGCCTTCCCCCGCGTGCAGGGCGCAACGTGGCTTCCTTTGCGCCTGCCCCCGCGGCTTGTTTTCCCTTCAGGGAGGGAGGGAGCTCTTTGGGTCTCCTCCACCCGCCTCTGGGAAAGGAGGCCCCATCAAGCCCTGCGACGGCATTGAGGTGTTTGGGGTTTTTTTTGGTGTGTCCCAATTTGAGTGTGGACTCAAATAACTCGAAGGTATTAGGAAACATTCCCCCAAATCCACCAGTGTTCCCATTTGGGTATATTGAGTATTCATGCCAAGTTTGGTCCAGATCCATCAGTATTTGAGTCCACGGTGCTCTCTGGATGGAGGTGAACTACAACTCCACAACTCAAGGTCAATTGTAAGTAAATTGGAGCCGGGAGGGGGGGCGGAGCCGGGGGAGGGGGGGGCGGAGCCGGGGGTGATCAGTGACCGGAATTCCGGCCCTTGGGCCCGTAGAAGTTGGACAGCACTGGCTTATATTATTCCATAGATCAGTGTTTTTCAACCTTTTTTGAGCCGTGGCACATTTTTTACATTTTCAAAATCCTGGGGCACACCACCAACCAAAATGACACAAAATGACACTCTAACACAGTAATATATATATATATATATAGTTAATATGTTTTTAAATGTATTTATACACTCAGTGTGAAACCTGGGCCTGTTTCGATGAACACAACATATATATGACTTCCTCTCACATACTTATACATGGCTATCATGTCTTCCCTCAGCCTTCTCTTCTCCAGGCTAAACATGCCCAGCTCTTCAAGCCGCTCCTCATAGGACTTGTTCTCCAGACCCTTGTGAAATTTCACCCTGAGTGAAACTTGCTTCCAGTTAACTATGGATGTCATGAAGCTGCTATAAACAGTTCCTTGGGGGGGGGGGGCTTTTTCTCGGCTTTGTCTGTTCTCGCGAGAAATCCAAGGCAACAAGAAAACGCCGACTCAATCACTTCCGCCCAGTGCTCTGCTTTTGCGGAGGGAGACAGCGAAAGAGGCCACACAGATCTATGAAACGTATAGACTCTATACGTTTCATAGATCTGTGTGGCCTCTTTCGCTGCCTCCCTCCTCCCAGTGCTGAAAGAGGGAGAAAGAGCTGCGAGGAGGGGGAAGAGTGCCAATTTCCCACGGCACATCTGATGATCGCTCACGGCACACTAGTGTGCTGCGGCACACTGGTTGGGAACACTGCCATAGATGATGTCAGGCCCCAAGCCCCACAGGCCTCAGTTTCCCATGAACAATACTGTAGCCATGATGGCTTTAAGATCCCTTCCAGGCCAGCTCGTCTCCCTCATGAAGGCCTGGCCTGGTCTGCCTGTCTTTCTCGTGAGAGCCTGGCACCAAGAATGCAGCATGAACTGGTCAAGGTTACCAAAGCAAGCCTGCCCGATAAGCTGGGAGGCCCAGGTCAGAGACAGGCCTGACTCCCCTTTGCATCTGGAGACGCTAACAAGGTTTACATTCTCAAGGAGCTGAGGTAGCTTAAACAACAGCTGCCATCCATCATGCTCACTTTGACACTCGGCCTTGGCCCTCGTTGCTAGATCAAAGGGTCTGGACAGTATATCCGTGCTGAGTTGGCCCAAAGCCGTATCTCGTGCCAACGAGCGTTCAGGACTATGGTTCTCTGAAGGAGGCCGCCGGGCCTGCTAAGCTCTTGTCTGCCTATAGAGGATCTGGCACATCGGGGCAAAGTCTTGCTACCTTGCTACGTTCCTGTTTTGTTCCTGAAAGACTTTCCTTACTTTTGAACCCAGCTTTATTCCTGATTGCATCCAGCTTGAATCCTAATTACCACGGGACTATTTACTCAATGCTTTGTTTCTGAGATTTGCTGCTATATATATTTGCACTATAGTATTGCTTCCAACTTCTTTCCTATAAACTATATTCTAAATAAACTTGTTGTACCTCAGCTGCTTGCGTGGTTTATCAAGGGAGGTCTTCAGCCAGGGCCTAGAGGGCGACAGATGATTACTAGGCTTTGTTGATTTTTTAAAAATAAAAAAATGGTTCTAAACTCAGTTTGGAAGTAGGAGGTGTTGGTTGTTCAATTTTAAAGTCACTTCTGAACTTTTCATTAAAATGTTTTTGAAACTTTCGAAACTTCCAAATCGATTTGTTAAGGCAGACGCACATATGCAGTAGGGAAAGACAGCACTGGGCAAACTTCGAGGATTCTCCCTCCCTTATTTTTAGACCAAACCAGATGAAACTTGCTACAGTGGTAGAACACATGAACCACTGTTAGCTCACCAAATTTCATAACCTTTGACTTATCCATGGATTTTTGGTGAATTTTCAACGTTTTTATAAAAAAAACATTTTAAAAATAATAATAAAATCTGTTCCTGGTTTGAAAGTGTCATTTCCTGTTTCATTGGATGGTCTTTACTTTGAAAGTAGTTGTTCTACTCCAGAAACCTTGTTTGTGTGGTACAAACTGTGTTAAATTGGTGGAGAATAGATATAGTACATGTCAGTGCTAAGATGTATGACAAATATGAGTTTAAAATGTTTTCAGTGGATGTTTTCTATTTTCTGTATCTATTCTCTGAACTGTATAATATAGCTAGGCCATTCTAGTTAACTGGAGAAGGAGAGTTTATGTCTGTGACGAAAGCAAAAGATCCCAGATGTTTCGACCCCTGGAATGTAAACTTTTGGCCATGATTTATGTGCTGTGTGAGCCACGCACTGGGAAAGCTCCAGTATGTTGTTTTTGTTTTCTTTACTAATAAAAGAACTTTTATAGCTCCAACCTGGCTCTGCATAATTTATCCTTGACAGTACAGACCCCATTAAGGGGCATCTACACTGACCCCCTTCTTCTGAGCAGAAAGGCACCATCCAAACTCTCCTGACATCAATAAAAGAGAAGAAATCACACTAAAAAGACACGAGGAAATAAATGAAGACCTAATATCAATTGGTTCCAATATTGGTAAGTAAAAGAAAGTTACAAAGAAGACAAACTACATGGCTTTGAAGTCAAAAAAACAATCTGGGACAAAATAATGAAAAAAGACAATATTTGCATTGGATTGTGTCCATGGAGCTGTAAATTCTTCCTAAAGACCACCTCTTTCTCATAAAAACAGCCATGATCTCCCTTATTTCATTACCTGATGACCTCAGGTGTTCTCTATCAACTTTTGGTTTGAGAATTCTACTTCTGGCTTGTTTCGATTTTAGACTTTAGCCACTCTTTTTGAATTATTAATCAGGTTAATTTGGTAATAATTTTTAACCCATACACTTTTTGTGGCCTTGATTTTATCTAAGTCTTCCAGTCGTTGTTTTTACTCTTTCCAACTTACCTTATTTTCAACCGATGGAAAAGTTGAAAGGCATCCTCTACCTCTGATCTCATTTTTTTCGAATGTGGATTTTCGTTTTGTATTGATCCCAATTTCAAATGAGACACACACGTTCCCCTTATGGTTGCTTTAAAAGTGTCCCATAAAATCTCTTCTTTGATTTGTGGCTGTCTGTTAATTAGAAAGGATTCTTGAATCTGTTGTTTGATGACCTGTTTATCCTTTTCATTAAAGGCTACCTTTGGGTTGAATCTCCATTTCTTTGGGGACTTCCTAATTTTAACAAGAGGTGGAGCATGACCTTTATGTATATCTGATATCGGAGGTGACCCCCCCCCCCCCCAGGACTCTGTAAAAGATAGTTCAAAACCAAGGAATTCATAGTTTTACCAAGAACACCAGGCTGGAATGATCCCATAATCCCCTATCTCTCCCCCATGTGGGAACCTAAGGTTCTTCCCATGGCCCCACATGGCAATGCCCCGGTAACCCACACTTATGAACTTTCTTGAACATTTATGAAACTTTTGCCTACTTTTAAAGAACTTTCAGGAACTTTTTGGAAACTTTTCCTTTCCAAACCCCATGGACTCTTCTCATTATTTATGACTCCTAATGGACTCTGGTAGATGGGATGGGCTGACATGAGATGATATCTTTCCTATTTCCCTCCTATATGAATGTATTTCCTATATGTCCATCCCCCCCTTGCCTATGTCCCTATATGAAATATGAAATGCCACCTTTTCGTGACCCCAGCATGCCAGGGCTCAGGAATTTTATGGGCTAGTAATTCCTAAATAGAAGGACTTAGAAAACTTAGAAAACACTTGCATGGGCAGTAACAAAGGACGTTTCCTCAAACCTCGGAGTTGGCCCATTTGGGGAAAATGTCCTTTGGGCACGCGCTTTCAGACCTCAGACCATGGCCATCAGGAGGACGTGCCCCATGGTGATTTTTTCATTCCTCACAAAGGAGACATCCTGCCTTTGGAAAGCTTTGGATGTCCCATCTGCCTTGCCCTTTGTTTTCATTCCCCTTGGCTGAAACCAATGGCAAGATACCATCAATAGATCCATATCTAGGATTAAGGACTACTGGGGCCTGGCATCCACGCCAGACCAAAAATTTTTATCTCCTCCACTTGGGACAATAGAAGAGCTAGCATGAGGAATCGCTTGCATTTGGACAAACATTAGTCATTTAATCCAGTGTTTTTCAACCTTTTCTGAGCCGCGGCACATTTTTACATTTACAAAATCCGGGGCACACCACCAACCAAATGACACAAAATGACACTCTAATACAGTAATACATACAGTTAATATGTTTTTAAATGTATTTATACACTCAGTGAGAAACCTGGGCCTGTTTCGATGAACACAACATATATATGACTTCCTCTCACATAAAGTAAAGCTTTTCCACACTCCAGACATGTATAGGGTTTCTCCCAGTGTGGGGTCCATTGATGCGAACGTAGACCTGAACTCTGAGTGAAGCTCCCCAGTGTGAGTTCTTTGATGTGTATGTAGATTTGTACTTTTAGTAAAGCACTTTCCACACTTCAGGCTTGTATAGAGTTTCTCCCCAGTGTGAGTCCTTTGATGTGAATGTAAATTTGAACTACAAGGGAATCTCTGTCCACATTCTAGGCAGGTATAGGGTTTCTCCCAGTGTGAGTCCTTTAATGTATACGTAGATTTGCACTCTTAGTAAAGCTCTTTCCACATTCCAGGCATGTATAGGGTTTTCTCCCAGTGTGAGTCCTTTGATGTGAACATAGACTTGAATTCTGAATGAAGCTCTTTCCACACTCCAGGCAGGTATAGGGTTTTCCCCCAGTGTGAGTTCTGTGATGTGTATGTAGATTTACACTCTGGAGTGCTGGAGTGCTTTCCACACTCCAGGCATGAATAAGGCACACTCCAGGCATGAATAAGGTTTCTCCCCAGTGTGAGTCCTTTGATGTGAACGTAGACCCGAACTCTGAGTGAAGCTCTTTCCACACTCCACACATGTATGGGGTTTCTTTCCAGTGTGGGTCCTGTGATGTGAACGTAGATGTGCACCTTGAATGAAGCTCTTTCCACACTCCAGGCATGAATAAGGTTTCTCCCCAGTGTGAGTCCTTTGGTATGAACGTAGACTCAAATAATTAGTGAAGCTCTGTCCACACTCCAGGCACGTGTACGGTTTCTCCCCGGTGTGAGTCCTTTGATGCGATCGTAGATTTGCACTCTTAGTGAATCTCTCTCCACATTCTAGGCATGAATAGGGTTTCTCCCCAGTGTGAGTTCTTTGATGTCTATGTAGACTTGAACTCCATGTGAAGCTCTGTCCACATTTAAGGCACTTGTAGGGTTTCTCCC
>JARBWK010001177.1:0-20756 GCA_030556195.1 Anolis apletophallus | reverse complement strand
AAAATGGCAGAAGATGTAACTCAACGTACTATAGAGACTGATGGAGAGAACTTCTAAGTTACTGAGGAAGGACAAAGAATACTAAAACTTGTAAGGACAAAAATAAACATATACAATCCAGCAAATATTGTGCTTGTAAATGCCACTAATACTCACTCAGCCAATAGCTGAAATTTGTGCTCATCTAATTTAGATTCCAAACTGCTATTGAGACTCATTTTTGTCACCCTATGTTTCAGGAAATAAATGCTAAAATGTCTTCCTAAAAATATAATTATAGACAGTTGATTTCTGAACTAGTCCTCCAGCCAAAGGCAAACCAGAAGTGCACCAGCAAAAGAAAAGATGGAACATGTCTGGTAGAGTGGCAAAGCTTTAGGTATATTAGAAGTGTAGGAAATAGAAAGGTGTCTTACAATGAGGCAAAGTTTGGAAAATGAGTTACAAACAACAGAGTTTCTTGTAGTGAGTTGATATTAAATACACAGCAGTATTAAAACAGAAAATGTTACTAGTAGTGAGTAATAAAGATGTAATAATATTATAATGCAAAGCTAATGAGGGAAGGGGACATTCCATGGTCTAATAGGTAATTTCAGTACCTTCCTGTTTATTTTAAAGAACATTTTCAGCCATTTTAAACCATTTGAGCTTTAGTTATTAATTTTGTTGTCTCTTCAATCAACAAACTATTGGCCTACTTGTCTCTTATAAACAACAAACCAGGCCTTTGGGAGGTTATGAGAAAAGTGTGGCTTTGGTTTTCAGAACACCCCACAAAACCCTGGTTTGTTCTCGTTGTTTTCAGAGCTAACCATTTTTTGTTACCTATCAGGAGCTGAGTCACTTCCTAAACACCATTTTAGGATTCCTTCATCTCTGTGCAACCATTTGCCTGATAGTATTAGTGAGCATTGGCAACTCCGGTCGCTGGGGCTTTTCATTTTTATACCAAGTGGGCTGGAACTGGATGGCAGCCAACACAGTCATCATTTTTAATGGCTCTGCATAACCAATTCTTTCATAAGTTACAGATTTTCATGACAAGGGAATTTTGTCAAAAAGCAGACTTTCAAATCCCTAGCTTTCTATTTTCCTTCATCAACCCACACATATGTAGGGAATGGAATAATAGGATTTATATATGTCTAAGTGACAGTTTGCCAAACCAAAGAGGCAAAATGCTGTAGTCACTTCAGTTAGAAAGCTCTGGAGATCAAGGAAATGCAAAACTCTTAGCTATTAGTATACTCATCTTATATTTTTACTTTCAGCAAGGAAGACATAATGTGTTGTGGGATTTTCTGTTTCAAGTGTCAAAATATTTTGTTTGGTCTTGGGTGCTATGAACTCAGGTTGAGAATGTAAACTTTGTTACTCAGGTAGCAAAATGTCTTCTTGTCAGATGTAATAAGTGTTTGATTCTGACAGTCATTATCATTCACTTATCTGGGCTCTCAAATAAAAAAAAGAAACAAAAGAACAGAGCAACACTCAATTACATGGAGAAGCCATCTGTATGCAAAATACATCCCAGTGTGCCTATTCAGAAACCTCTTTTAGCCTACTTGCAAAACCAGAGTGAACATGACAGAAAGATACAGCCACAAATGCCTCAGCATTCTCATGGTCAAAGCTGTAATTCTGTTCCTATGTATAGAAGTGGGAGCCTCATTGTGTTCAGTAGGACTTATTTCTGAGTAGATGTATAGTATAGTGCAGCATATTTCCAATAACTTTTTTCCAATTCCTTCTATTTACCGTATCTAAAATGCTTATTTTTAAATTAAGTTTCTGCCAGGGGAAAACGGAGGAAGAACGGTTGTACATTTTCTAGTAACAAAAAAACAGATGAAGCAGTTTACTTCAAAAAATAATTTCTCCATAGTCATTTTACTATGTTTCTACTTTTTAAAAAGAAAAATAATGATTAAAAATGTTTGTTTAGATACATGAACAGTGAGAAATAATAACTGTGCATAAACTGTAATTATTACTTTGGAAAATCTAGAGAGATATGAGTTAGCACTTTTTATAATTGCACATAAGGGTAGCAGGGATGTTCAATATCTATCGCACCCCAAGGGCTTCAGACAGCATCTTTCCTTGGGTCTGCATTTTGCCCGCCTGTTTCTGAGAAGCTTTCAGCACAGCTGTGGTAACTCCCAGCCCCTGTCATGGGCCTCTTTACTGCTCTCCTGCACCGTCCAAGGGAGATGCTATGGTGCAGGCATGTCAAGGCCATGCGGCCCACTAAGCTGATAGCAGAAGCGGGCACTAGGAGCTGGAAGCGCTACTCCCCAGTCCAGGTGGTTCACACTAACGAGGGCCTACATTCTTCAGGACTGAGGTTCTCAAAACAACCCGGGCTCATCCATCATCCAACTTGATGTTCGACGCACTGGGCCCTGCTGACAGAAATCCTATAAAGCTGTGAGATCCTGCTTAGCAGCATCTCGTACCAACGACCGCTATTGCCATGATGCCAATGTGAACCGGGCCTGACGGCCAGCTACTAAGATCCAGCCAGCCAGCCTTCCTCGGCTGCCTCGTTCCAGCCTCTAGCCTTGTTCCTTTTCATTGTCGAGACCTGCGGAGAAGCTGTGTTGCTTTTGCATTGACTTTGCCTGCAGTACCTAAAGCCACCAACCTTCTTGCGCCGGTTGGGGGCTCTCAGAGACTATCTATCGCATCCCGCATCTGTTCCTGAATATCCTCCGCTTGAGATCCTGCTGTTGCGGATACTCAAGCTTTGCTGATTCCAGTGTGTGCTGCTCTCCAGAGGCTGCATATTAAAGGTTTCCTGGACTATATACTTACCTTTGCTACCTTATAATCAATAAAGCTTGTTGTACCTCAGCTGCCTTGTCTGTTGTCCGGGGAGATCAAGTGCCAAGGGGCCCAAGCGAGCGACAGTTTGGTACGAGATCCATTACTCCCTGGACAACCCAAGACCCAGATGCAGACGCCGCCGGGAGCGGCTGGACCAGCGCCTGCCATGGCCCGAGGACCCTCCGCAGCAGACTTCCAGAGGCTGCAGGCCGAGCTCGCTACCCTCCAGCAGCAGTTCGCCGCGGTGATCCAGGCCCAACGGCAGCCTAACCGGCGGGTCCCAATAGCCCTTCCTGTCCGCTTCAGCGGGGAGCCTGCCCCTGCTCGCACCTTCCGTGGACAATGCCAAGCTTACCTGGTGGCTAGAGCAGCTGACTTTGCCACTGAGGCAGAACGGGTGGCTTTTGTGTATACCTTGCTGGATGGCCCCGTGGCATCGTGGGCCACCACCATGCTTGATGCCAACGCGCCCCAGATCAACACTGCCCAGGGGTTTTTGGACCACCTCCTGGAAACCTGGGGGCACCCGATCAACCGAGACCTGGCGGAGAAGCAGATGCGTCGCCACTACCAGCGCAGCATGCCCATGGGCCAATACATTGCTGAGTTCCGTGTGTTGGCCAACCAGGTGACCTGGAATGCAGATGCCCTACACTCTCAGTTCTTGGAGGGACTGAGCCCCAAGATTCAGACGGAAGTATCCCGAACCCCCGACATCCCGCTCACCTTGGAGGGGGTGATCGCGATGGCGCTGCGGTTGGACGCGCACCAGAGGGCCCAGCAGATCTGAAACCGGAGGGCTCCGGCCCCGCCACCCGCGAAGAAGCCGGGTCCCGAGAAGTGCGGACTGCCGTTCCTGCGCCCGCCGCCTCCCGTTCCCACCGCCAGGCTGGACGGCGAGCCCATGCAGCTGGGCCAAACCCGCCTGCGGCTGGATGATGCTGAAAAGGCCCGGCGGCAGCACATGAACTTGTGTTGGTACTGCGGGACCGCCGGCCACTATTCCAAGGAGTGCCCGACCAAGACTAAGGGGAACCCGAAGCTGGCGGCCGCGGAGGAGAAGCCCAGCGGCCCGGGAGTTGCCCCCGAACCGCAGGGGGAAGGAGGAGACCATGTCTAGAAAGGCTTGCTAGCTCGGTCGACCCCCACCCCTCAGAGCCTAAGACAGGAGTGCTATTTCTGATCATGATTACCCTGTGGTCCCTGGACAAAGGCCCCGTCCGGGTGCACGCCATGCTGGATTCCGGGGCCACCAACAATTTCATTGACAAAGGCCTTGCCAAGCACCTGGGCCTGGACTTCAAGGACTTAAGTCA
Organism: Anolis apletophallus; assembly: GCA_030556195.1. Taxonomy (NCBI): domain Eukaryota; kingdom Metazoa; phylum Chordata; class Lepidosauria; order Squamata; family Anolidae; genus Anolis; species Anolis apletophallus. The sequence continues at coordinate 16,608 of JARBWK010001177.1, read as the reverse complement.
GCACCATCCTGTTGAAACCGTTGACGGACGGATTCTCAAGTCAGGCCCAATCAGTCAGTGGACCCCGCTTATGAAGATGACCGTTGCCAATCACCAAGAGGAAATCCCGTTCCTCGTTTCCACCCTGCCACACTTTCCTGTGATCTTGGGGGTGAGGTGGCTCACCCAGCACGACCCTCAGATCTCTTGGGCCCAACGGGAAGTGTGCTTCCTCACTGCTTATTGCTAAAAACATTGTCTCCAGAGCCAGTTGGGCACCGCCACCGAGGCAAGTACGGTGGCAACCCTGCCTTGCAAGTACCAGGACTTTTGGGAAGTGTTCAGCGAGAAGGAAGCAGACAAGCTCCCGCCCCACCGCCCGTACGACTGCGTGATCGACTTGGTGAAGGATGCCCCAATCCCCCGTGGAAGGCTGTATTCTCTCTCGGCTCCTGAGCAGAAGGCCCTCCGAGAGTTCTTGGATACCAACCTGCAGAAGGGATTCATCCGCCCCAGCCAATCGCCGGCCGGTGCCCCTGTACTGTTCGTGAAGAAGAAAAACGGCGAGATGCGCCTGTGCCATGACTACCGGGCCCTCAACAGCATCACCGTCCGCAACAGGTACCCCCTCCCCCTGATCTCTGAAATGTTAGAGCAAGTGCGGGGAGCCAAGGTGTTCACTAAATTGGACCTGAGGGGGGCTTACAATCTTGTGCGGATCAGGGCCAGAGATGAATGGAAGACGGCCTTTCAGACTAAATATGGAGCCTACAAGTCCCTCGTGATGACCTTCGTCCTTTGCAACACTCCGTCCACATTCCAACACTTCATGAATGACATTTTTAGAGACTATCTAGACCGTTTCCTGCTCTGCTATTTGGACGATGTGTTGATTTTCAGCCCTGACCTGGACTCTCATGAACGTCACGTACGGGCCGTGTTGCAGCGGCTCCAGGATCACGGCCTGTATGCCAAACTAGAGAAATGCGCCTTCGAGGTGGAAAAAGTGGATTTTTTGGGACATTGCATCTCGGCCCAGGGCATTGCTATGGACCCAGTAAAAGTAGAGGCAGTGGTACAATGGGAAGTGCCAGCAAGCCGCAAGGACATCCAGTGGTTTATGGGATTCGCCAACTACTACAGGAAGTTCATCCCGGGGTTTGCCAAGTGCTCCGAGCCCATCACTCAGTGCCTAAGGGGATAAACCCTGTTCCGCTGGTCCACCGAGGCGGAAGGGGGATTCCAGCAACTCAAACGGCTGTTTGTGTCTCAGCCGATTCTACAGCACCCTGATCCGGCCAAGCCCTTCCGGGTTCAAGCGGACACCTCCAATGTGGCGATCGGGGCGGTCTTGTTCCAGCCCCAGGGAGAAGATTGGCTGCCGTGCGCCTTCTACTCCAGACAGCTGGCCCCGGCGGAAAAGAACTATACCATTTGGGAAAAGGAACTTTTGGCCATCAAAGCGGCGTTCCAGTTCTGGCGACATTGGCTGGAGGGGGCGCAACACGAGATCCAGGTTCACACTGATCATCGGAACCTGGAGCACTTGAAAACGGCGCAAAAGCTAAACCAGTGCCAGCAGCGCTGGGCCCTGTTTTTCGAACGGTTCCAGTTCAAAATCCACTATGTCACGCTGGCCCACACCAAGCAGGCCGACGCCTTGTCCCGGAAGCCGGAGTACACCCGGGGAGAAGAAGACTCTGAGGAGGGCCAAATCCTCCAGCAGGGCTACTTCACCGCCGCAGCAGTGGAAGCTACACCCCCGACTGTCTCGCCTTTGGCGAGGCCCAGTTCTGTTTCACCGCCCCGGAAAACCCTTCCCCTGGACGAGCAACTTCGTTCCAGGCAACAGGAGGACGCCTGGGCCCAGGAGCAGCTGGCAAAGGAGGTACAGTACCCGTTTAGCATACAGAATGAACTCTTGTGTCACCAAGCTCAGGTCTATGTATCCCGGGGCCCCGAAAAGCAGGAGATCTTAAAGATGTGCCATGACAGCCAGGCCGCAGGCCACTTCGGCCTGTATAAGACTATCCAGTTGATAACCCGAGATTTCTGGTGGCCCAAGATGTGGAGGGAAATAGAGAAGTACGTAGCCACCTGCCCAGTATGTCTATGGGCCAAGCAGTTGGTGGGCAGACCCCAGGGACTGTTGCAGCCTCTGCCCACCCCCGGGGGCCCTTGGGAGATGTTGTCTGCAGATTTCATCACCGACCTGCCAACTTCCCAGGGGAATACAACAATACTTGTGGTTGTGGATAGCCTTACCAAGATGGCCCATTTCATTGCCTGCCCGGGCCTGCCATCCGCTAAAGAAACTGCGGACCTGTTCTTGCATCATGTGTTCAAGCTCCATGGATTTCCCAAGAGTTTGGTGACGGACTGTGGCAGTCAATTCACGTCCCAGTTTTGGAAGGAGACCCAGCGGATGCTCGGAATCGAGGCGCGGATGTCCTCGGCCCGCCACCCGGAGACGGACGGGCAGACCGAGCGAATCAACGGGACATTGGAGCAGTACCTGCGGTGTTATGTCAACTACCAGCAGGACAACTGGGCCTCCTTGCTCTCCATGGCCGAGTTTGCCTACAACAATTCCATGCATGACAGTACCCAGCAAACACCATTCTTTGCCAACATGGGATACCACCCGCGTTTCTACCCAGAGCTGGTGGAGCCCGGGTCCGTCCCAGCTGCGGAGCAACGGCTGCAAGAATTGGCAGCTGTGCAGCAAGTGATCAAGGCTCAACTGGACCAAGCCAAGTCCGACTACAAGCGAACGGCGGACCGGCATCGCCAGGAAGGGCCAGAACTGAATGTGGTAGATCGGGTAATGTCGAAACCCCCACAGATGGCTCAAAGACACGCCAAGCTAGTAAAAGTATATACAGTTTATTTTGAACAAAAAACACAGCCACAGTCCGGCATAAAAGGAACCCACAAAAAAGCCCTGTAAACAAAAACAATGAAGACGTCCGTCTTTTGAAGTCCTTGGCTTTATCCCGGCTTGGAGTCTGTTGCGATGTGAAGACCCGTCCAGAAAAGGGGGACAGACACTCACAGCAACACAGGAAAAACCCAAACGAAACGCGGTAGACACTAAACATAAAAACACACATTAAAACCCCAAACCCCCAACATACAACATTTTCAGCTAGAGCTGCCATGGCAGCTCCCCCAGAACCCAGCATGGAAAACAGCCCAATACTCACAGCTTGCTGGGAATCAGGAACTGCGATACAAGAAACAAGAGCACCAAATACAAGAACCAGCAACCCACCAGCAACACCTTGGCCGACCGCAGAGTCCCAAATTCCCAGGCCTTACTTTAATACCCTTACAAATCAGAGTCATCAGACTCCCCACCCAACTCTGCCCCATTCCCTCAGCTGCAGCCCTGGGTGGGTTCCTCCAATCTTCCCACCTTTGCTGAGCAGTTAAAGGACCCCAGTCCGATTCAACATCCCCACTAGGCCAAGCAAGGTCACTCGAAAAGCCAAAAAAGGAGCTTTTGCTGGACTCAGCATTTATCACATCCCTGACATCTTGCACCAGTGCTGAGTCCAGCTCGGTATCACTCTCTTCTGAAGGTAACTCTACATCAAACCCCTCAAAAGTATCATCACTGGTAGGCTCCCTAAGTATTTGTCAGACCTTTCTCCTGTGCTCTGCCTCTTCCAAACTCTCAGCACTTGCAGCCCTTTTCCTCCCAGCTGCAGTCATTCTACCCTCCCTCTTCCAGTGACATGTCCAACACAGAATCCTCCTCCGAGTTACTATCTGTAGCAACTACAGGCTCAGTTTGCTCAACTACAACAGGTAAAGTTGTCCACCCGCCACTTGCCCTCCCAACGCCCCTGCCGTAAGCTTAGTGCCAAGTTTATTGGACCTTATAAGATTGTGGCTAAGTTGTCCCCAGTCGCCTTCCGGCTTCAGTTTCCCAAGGGAATGAGGATTCACCCCGTATTTCATTGGGCCCTCTTGCGCCTAGCCAACGAGGTTCGCCCGGAGAAGGGTAAGTGTCAGAGCTGGGAGATCTTAGCCTTGAGGAGGCTCAGACTCCCAGTCTGCCTTGACCTGCCTTGATGCCGGACCTTGGGGAATTCCCTGGGGTGATGTAATCCTTTGGGAGCAGTGCTGAGTCAGGACGGATGTGACGCAACCTCTTCTGGACATTGGACACTGACTGGGGATATGCTGACTCAGCAGGGGTATGATGTAATATCCTCTGGACCGTGGGATTGCTGAGTCAGCAGGACATGATGCAACCTTTCCTGGATATTGCAAGGGAAAGGAGGGAGGGGGTTGGGGTATATAAGGTGTGTTTGGGTGGCGGGTCACTGCTTTGGCTTTATGGGTGTTGTACCTGCAATAAATCTAGTTGGATCAAGAACCGCCTGCGTGTGATCTTTACGGAGAATTGGAGCGTCCTCACAGAAGCCAAAGCCCGTTTCAACTTTCCCAGCAATGGCGAGGTTGGCGTTGGAGGAAGAGGATTATTTAGATACTTGGAACCTTGCTCCAGAAGAGATCCGGAGAACGATGGAGTGGGAATGGACCACTATCGATCATGTGGGGTTCCCAGATGAGTCCAGAGAAGCGATGGCATCGTGGCGTGCATCGGCTCAGGTGGACGAGCCCAGAGAAGCAGGAAGACGGAGGATGTTTTCCACTCAGGTGGGCTCCAGAAGAGTTAGAGGTGAATCCAGAGAAATGGGAGTACGGGGTGCTCCTATTCAGGTGGATTTCCGGGGAACCGGAGGGACCAGAGAAGCGGCGTGGAGCGGCATGCCAGCTCAGGTGGACCCAGTGAGAGGTGAGGCAAAGGTGCCTGCAAGAGGGAAGCCCAACCTTTCCCTAATGAGAGACGATCTTCAGAGCGGCCGCAACTGGCGGGCTTGGGAAGAGGGATCCGGCTGCCGGAGGAGGGTCCTCAGTGGAGAGAACCTCGATTCCAGGACCTTGGTGGGAGGCCAAGGAAGGAGCCTCTGTGAGTGGAGTTCGAGGGAGAAGCTAGTAAAGTGGCTTTCTTCGTAGCAGCCGTGAGCGATCATATGGAAGATTATGGTCATCTCTACCCGAGTGACAGCAGCTGGGTGCGAGCTGTCGGAGCGGTCTTCAAGGGGAGAGCTGCTGAGGGGTACGTCCAGTGCCATGATCGCAGGGATCCCTGTTTGAGGTCAGTGCGTGGATTCCTTCAGGCAGTGAGGAATCGCTTCCGGGACCCATTGGAGAGAGTGAAGGCCAAAGAGGCGTTGAGGAGCTTGATTTAAGGCACTCGGTCTGTGACGGAGTATGCGGAGGAGTTTATGAGCTTGGCAGGGAAAGTAGCGGAGTGGTCCCAGGCAACGCTGCTGGAACTTTTTAAAGATGGCCTTCGGAGGGAGATCCTGGAATGGCGCCTTCATCGTGGTGATCCAGGAGATGTCGATGGTTGGATCCAACTGGCCGGGAATGTTGAGGGGATCCTGGCCCAAGTTCAGCGCCGGAAGTTCCAGACGGCTGCAACGGGGAGATATCGTGGTCCAGGACGTGGTTCGGGAGAAGGACGAATGGCCCGAGGAGAGCCAAGGCGTGGTGGTGCCAATGAGGGAAAATCCGGTGTTGTGAGAAAACCAGTGATGGGGAGAGGCCTTTGTTTTGTTTTCTCTCAGCCCGGACATTTTGCATCCCAGTGTCGGCAGAAGAAGCTGCCAGACCCAAAGCGAGTGGCTGTTGCTAGAGCAGCTTTGGGGAAAAAGGTGGAATCGCTGGGTGCTGGGGTGAGTGTTAGTCCCCAGAGTGTTCAGTGCCCTTTGGAACTATGTAAAAGAGGGAAATATGAGGAACATCAGGCCTTGGTGGATTGTGGATGTTCTGAAAATATTATATCACCAGGTCTAGTTGAAAATTTGGAATGTGATACTGAAGTCATGCCTACCCCGGTACATTTCAAGCAGTTGGATGGGTCGTTTATTGAAGGGGCCCCGTTTCCATTAGGCACCAAGGGGTTAAAAGGCCGGGTGGGGCCTTGGGAAGGAGAGATAGATTTTGTGGTGGCTCCCATTAAAGAGCATAAGGTGGTATTGGGAATGCCATAGCTGGAACAGGCTAATCCCAAGATTGACTGGAAGTCGGGACTATTGAAATGTGACCCTAGGGGGGAAGAAGGGAATCGGATTAAGCCGCAAGGGGTGCCCAAAGAATATGGGGATTATGCTGATGTATTTGATCCTGTGTTAGCTAAGTGTCTTCCCCCTCTTCGGAATGTGCAATGCAGGGTTGAGATTAAGGAAGGTGCTTTATTGCCGAAACCCAAAATCTATGCTATGTCTGTACGGGAGAAGGTGGCTTTACGGGAGCAAATTGATGATTATTTAAGTAAGGGGTTTATCGAGAGGTCTGAATCCCCCATTGCTGCCCCAGCATTGTTTAGAGAGAAGAAGGATGGGAAATTACGGCTATGTATAGACTACCGGGGTTTGAATGCTATAAGTACCACAAACTGTTATCCACTGCCTTTGATTAAAGATTTATTAGGCCAGTTAGGGGGAGGTAGGTATTTCACAAAGCTGGATTTGATAGATGCGTTCCATATGGTGAGGGTGAAAGCGAGTGATAAGTGGAAGACGGCTTTTTCTTGCCCCCTCAGGCTGTATGAATGGGCCGTCATGCCTTTCGGTTTGGCCGCCCCCCCCGGTATATTTATGCAATTAATAAATGAGGTGCTGCACCCCCTTTTGTATAAAGGGGTCTTTGTGTATCTGGACGATATTGTTGTTGTGACGCATATGGAGGAGGAGCATGTCAGGTTGGTCCGGGAAGTGTTGGAGAGATTGAGGCAGGCAAAGCTATATGTGAAGTTAAGCAAGTGCGAGTTTAGTAGACGTCAAATCGATTTCCTGGGATATCGTATCAGTGAAAAGGGGGTGGCTTGGGAAGCTCCGCAGACCCGGAGGCAGTTGCAGGCTTTTTTGGGGCTAGCTAATTTTTATCGCATGTTTATTCCCGATTTTGCTGCCATCACACTTTCCCTTACAGATCTATTAAAGACAAAGGGGAAGGGGGAGACCAAGAAAGCAAAGTCTCCTGGAGCTAAGTTGTGTTGGACGAAGGAGTGCCAGTGGGCGTTTGAGAAGTTAAAGAGAGCGTTTACCAGTGGCCCTTTGTTGGTGCACCCGGATACAGAAAAACCTTTCGTGGTGCAGTGTGATGCTTCTGCGTGGGCGTATGGGGGAGCATTACTACAGAGGGACGAGCAGGATCGATTGCGGCCCTGTGCATATTTCTCCAAGAAGTTTGGGGAACAGGAGAGAAAGTGGCCGGTTTGGGAAAAGGAGGCTTTTGCAGTGAGGTGTGCATTGCAAACATGGCGTCATTTTTTGGAAGGGGCAGTCCACCCATTTGTGGTGTTGACGGATCACCAGAATTTGCAATATTTAAAGGCTCCTCAGAAGTTGTCCCCGGTTGGTGAGGTGGGCACAGTACTTTGCCCGATTTAATTTTTCGTTACAGCATATTAAGGGAAAAGAGAACGTTGTGGCGGATGCCCTGTCTCGTTATCCCTTGGTAGGGTCCAACCCTCCTGTTGGGTTAGAGAATGTGTTCACTAAGAGTCAGTGGGGGCTGGCAGTGCAGACCCGGTCTCAGGCTAAGGTGGTCAAGCGTGAAGAAAAAGTTAAAGTGGAAGGATGGTGTATGGAGTTGCAAAAGCATTATGAAGGAGATGATTGGTTACGTCATCATAAAGAGGAGTGCAGATGGATGGAAGGTTCATGGTTAGTGGGGTCTAAGGTATATGTTCCTCAGGGGTTAAGGAGAAAGGTGTTAGAACTAGGGCATGATCATAAAACTGCTGGTCATTGGGGGTTTACTAAAACTCTCTTGGCAGTTAAAGCGTGTTATTGGTGGCCTGGTATGAGGATGGAAGTAAAGGAATATGTCCAAAGTTGTGAGGCTTGTGCTAAAGGAAAGGCTCCCACGGCTAAGCCTCAAGGGTTAATACAGGTAGTGGCTTCTCCAGTTCGACCGTGGACACATGTGAGTACGGATTTTGTAGGAGAGCTGCCTTCGAGTAGAGGATATAGATATATCTGGACAGTACTAGATCTGTTCTCCAAACAGGCTCACTTTATTCCTCTGAAAGGCTTGCCTTCGGCTGAGAGGTTGGCGGAGTTGTACATTCAACATATATATAGGCTACACGGATGTCCTGAGCAGGTTATCAGTGATCGAGGAATACAATTCCCTCCAACTACCGACCAGTGTCGAATCTTTCGTATCTGGGGAAGGTAGTTGAGAGGGCAGTAATGGAGCAGTTGCAGTCCTTCTTAGATGATGCAACATGGCTTGACCCCTTCCAGTCCGGCTTCCGTTCGGGGCATGGGACGGAGACGGTCCTGGTCTCCATCACAGACCAACTCCACTGCCAGCTCGACCAAGGCGGGTCTGCGCTGCTCGTGTTATTGAACCTCACGGCAGCGTTTGACACGGTCGACCACAAACTCTTGATCCACCGCCTGGCCATGGCTGGAGTGAGGGGGACAGCCCTTAAATGGCTGACCTCCTTCCTCCACCAGCGGTCTCAGCGTGTGAGGAGGGGTGGAGTGGTCTCCGAGGGCTCCCATTAGTTTGTGGAGTTCCGCAGGGGCCATTCTCTCCTCTGTTATTTAACATCTACATGCAGCCACTTGCACAGCTGGTGCGGAGTTATGGGCTTGAGTGTCACCAGTACGCTGACGACACTCAGCTCATTCTGAGGGTGGAGGACAGGTCGGGCCCCGTCCCCGATAATTTCCAGCGCTGCCTCGAAACCGTTACTGGATGGCTGCGAGCCAGTAGGTTGAGGGTGAATCCGGCGAAGACGGAGATCTTGTGGCCAGGTCGTCCGGGCGGTGGGGATGTCCAGCTTCCGACCCTGGACGGTGCGGCGTTATGCCCATCGCCTTCCGTGAAGAGCTTGGGGGTCCACTTGGACTCCCACTGACCATGGAGACCCAGGTCTCTGTGGTCAGCAAGATCGCTTCTTTCATCTCCGACAGGCGACGATGCTGGCCCCCAACATGTCCCGGTCAGACCTGGCCACGGTGATCCACGCCACGGTCATCTCGAGGCTTGATTACTGTAACGCTCGTTACGTTGGCCTTCCTCTGTCGGTAACCCGGAAGCTCAGGCTGGTGCAGAACACTGCCGCCCGGCTCCTGTCTGGCTCCCCAGCAGGATGCCATATAACACCCATTTTGCAGGATCTGCACTGGCTGCCCATTGAGCACGGATTGCCTTCAAAGTGTTGGTTCTTACCTTTAAGGCCTTACACGGCCTGGGGCCAGCGTATCTGAGGGACCGTCTCACCCCATATTTCCCTTCTAGATCACTTTGTTCGGAGGACTCTAATCTGTTAGCGGTTCCTCCGCTAAGGTGGCCAAAAGAACTGCCACTGTCGAAGGGCCTTTTCGGTCATAGCGCCGACATTGTGGAATGCCTTGCCGCCAGCTACCCGGCTATCCATGACCTGCTCCCGCTTAGGCGAGCTTGTAAGACTTACCTTTCCGGCTGGCTTTCCAGGTCTAGGTCAAAGAGCTGGGACCCTTCACAACGCTGCCAGACCGCTTTGAACTATTTTAATTGTGTTTTAATGCTGTTTTACTGTGCATTTTTATCTCGTTTTTATATTGCATTTTAGTGTGTTATGCTGATTGTATATTGTTTTGTCCCGGGCTGTAAGCCGCCCCGAGCCTACTTGGGAGTGGCGGCATAAAAGCCGAATAAATAAATAAAAAAAAATAAATTCACTGCGCGGTTCTGGGAGAAGTTTTTGGAGAGTTTAGGGGCAGAGAGACAGCTTACTACTGCCTATCATCCTTGTTGTAATGGTGGCGTAGAGGGAACACAGAAGTCACTGGGTAGTTACTTACGGATTTTTAGTAATAGGGAGCAGAACAATTGGGTGGATTTGTTGCCATATGCGGAGATGGCATATAATGGATCAGTCCATTCCTCGACTGGGAAAACCCCGTTTTCTGTGGTCTATGGGCAGGAAGTAGTTCCTTTGCCTCAGCCTTTTTTACCTTCGGAGGAAGGGGGAGAGGAATGGAGAGTGCGGGCCCAGGAGGAGTGGAATGAAGTGACTGAGGCTTTGAGGAAGGCGCAGAGTTCTTATAAGAGATTTGGGGACCGGCGGAGACAGGAAGGGGAGGGATATCAGGAAGGAGACTTGGTCTGGTTATCCACTCAGAATATTAAATTGGGGTTCCCTTCCGGGAAACTAAGCCCAAAGTATATTGGTCCTTTTCGGGTAGCTCAGGTGGTAAATAAAGTCTCTTATAGATTAATTCTGCCAAAAGGGATGAACAAGATTCACCCTACATTCCATTGTAGTTTGTTAAAACGATATGTAAGTCCCCTCCCGCCAAAGGATTGAGTGATGTCTTCTTCCTGCAGGGGGAGGACGAGGTGGAGGAAGCCATTATGTCAGAGCTGGGAGATCTTAGCCTTGAGGAGGCTCAGACTCCCAGTCTGCCTTGACCTGCCTTGACGCCGGACCTTGGGGAATTCCCTGGGGTGATGTAATCCTTTGGGAGCAGTGCTGAGTCAGGACGGATGTGACGCAACCTCTTCTGGACATTGGACACTGACTGGGGATATGCTGACTCAGCAGGGGTATGATGTAATATCCTCTGGACCGTGGGATTGCTGAGTCAGCAGGACATGATGCAACCTTTCCTGGATATTGCAAGGGAAAGGAGGGAGGGGGTTGGGGTATATAAGGTGTGTTTGGGTGGCGGGTCACTGCTTTGGCTTTATGGGTGTTGTACCTGCAATAAATCTAGTTGGATCAAGAACCGCCTGCGTGTGATCTTTACGGAGAATTGGAGCGTCCTCACACGTAAGCCTGCACCGCCGCCGCTGTTGGTGGATGGGGAACAGGAGTATGAAGTGGCTGAGGTTTTGGACTCCCGGATTTTCCGGCGTCAGTTACAGTACCTAGTGGACTGGGAGGGATATGAGGCCGAGGAGAGATGTTGGGTTCCAGCGACAGACTTACATGCCCCCGAGTTGATGGAGCAATTCCACCGGGCCTACCCTCACAAACCAGGGCCGCTGACCGGCCGGGGGGGGGGGGGGCTGGCATGAGAGGATGGGTAGTGTCGCACCCCAAGGGCTTCAAGGGCTTCAGACAGCATCTTTCCTTGGGTCTGCATTTTGCCCGCCTGTTTCTGAGAAGCTTTTCAGCACAGCTTTGTTAACTCCCCGCCCCTGTCATGGGCCTCTTTACTGCTCTCCTGCACCGTCCAAGGGGATGCTATGGTGCAGGCATGTCAAGGCCATGCGAAGCCCACTAAGCTGATAGCAGAAGCGGGCACTAGGAACTGGAAGCGCTACTCCCCAGTCCAGGTGGTTCGCACTAATGAGGGCCTACATTCTTCAGGACTGAGGTTCTCAAAACAACCCGGGGCTCATCCATCATCCAACTTGATGTCCGGCGCACTGGGCCCTGCTGACAGAAATCCTATAAAAGCTGTGAGATCCTGCTTAGCAGCATCTCGTACCAACGACCGCTATTGCCATGATGCCAATGTGAACCGGGCCTGACGGCCAGCTACTAAGATCCAGCCAGCCAGCCTCCCTCGGCTGCCTCGTTCCAGCCTCTAGCCTTGTTCCTTTTCATTGTCGAGACCTGCGGAGAAGCTGTGTTGCTTTTGCATTGACTTTGCCTGCAGTACCTAAAGCCGCCAACCTTCTTGCGCCGGTTGGGGGCTCAGAGACTATCTATCGCATCCCGCATTCGTTCCTGAATATCCTCCGCTTGAGATCCTGCTGTTGCGGATACTCAAGCTTTGCTGATTCCAGTGTTTGCTGCTATCCAGAGGCTGCATATTAAAGGCTTCCTGGACTATATACTTACCTCTGCTACCTTATAATCAATAAAGCTTGTTGTACCTCAGCTGCCTTGTCTGTTGTCCGGGGAGGTCAAGTGCCAAGGGGCCCAAGGGGGCGACACTTATGAGCATGCTATTAAGGAGGCGAAAAATTCATACTATGCAACCTTGATAGCGTCTGCAAACTCATGCCCGGCACAATTGTTTAAGATAATTAGGTCATTGACGATGGTCTCTACCATCCCAAACAATGATAATCAGGCCCTTACTGCCGAGGCTTTCCAGAGTTTCTTTGCGGACAAGATTGCGACCCTCCGCCAGGACCTTCCGGCCACGATTGATACAGTTAGTGAACTTGAGACCCCGTGGCCTCTTGCCGGGCCCACCTTCGACCGGTTCGCCCCACTGGACACAGAGGCCGTCGATAGGATCGTGGCTTCAACTTGCCCGAGCACCTGTTCCCTTGATCCGTGCCCTTCTTGGCTGGTGAAAGCCAGTCTGGAGGGGTTACGAGACCATCTGTTGAATATAATCAATACTTCCCTGGAGCAGGGAGTATTTCCAGAGGGTTTAAAAGAGGCGGTGGCCACTCCATTGCTGAAGAAGTCGGGATTAGATCCAACGGTCCCCTCCAACTTCCGCCCAGTTTCGAATCTCTCGTTTCTGGGCAAGGTGGTTGAGAGGGCAGCAATGGAGCAGTTGCAGGCATTCCTATATGATGCAAGCTGGCAAACCCCTTCCAGTCCGGCTTCCGTTCAGGGCATGGGACGGAGACGGTTCTGGTCTCCATCTCAGATTAGTTACGCTGCCAGCTGGATCAAGGCGGTCGGCGCTGCTTGCGTTATTGGACCTCACAGCAGCGTTTGACACTGTCGATTATGATCTATTGACTCACCGCCTTGCCGGGACGAGGGTTAGGGGCATCGCTCTTAACTGGGTGTCTTCCTTCCTCCGGAACCGACTGCAGTGAGTGAGGAGGGGTGAGGTTGTCTCCGAGGGCTCCCCGCTTCATTGTGGGGTCCCTCAGGGGGCATTCCTCTCCCCTCTGTTATTTAACATCTACATGTGACCACTTGCCCAGCTGGTGTGTAGCTTTGGGCTTGGATGCCATCAGTACGCTGATGACACCCAGCTCATTCTGAGAATGGATGGCCGGGCCGAATCCGTACCTGATAATTTCCATCGCTGCCTGGAGGCCGTTACTGGATGGCTGCAAGCTAGTAGGTTGAAGGTGAATTCAGCCAAGACAGAGATCCTGTGGCTCGGTCGCCCGGGCGGTGGCGATGTCCAGCTTCTGACCCGGGACGGCGTGTCTCTTCGTCCGTCGTCTTTTGTTAAGGGCCTTGGGGTAACCCTGGACCCTCTGCTGTCGATGGAGGCACATGTCTCCGCCGTCAGCAGAGTGGCATTTTTCCATCTCCGCCAGGCAAGGACGCTGGCCCCCTACCTGTCTTGCTGCAACCTGGCCACAGTGATCCAAGCCACGGTCATCTCGAGGCTAGACTACTGTAATGCTCTGTACATTGGCCTTCCTCTGTTGGTGATCCGGAAGCTCAAGCTGGTGCAGAACGCTGCAACCTGGCTCCTCACCAGGAGTACGGTGAGCGTTCATATCACGCCCATTCTGCGTGAACTGCACTGGCTACTGGTAGAATGACGAATCACCTTGAAAGTGTTAGTTCTAACTTTTAAGGCCTTACATGGTCTGGGGCCAGTGTACCTGCGGGACCGCCTCATCCCATATTATCCCACCAGATCGTTGCGTTCGGAAGAAAAGAATCTCTTGGTCATTCCCTCCCCCAAATTGTATCGGCTGACGGCAACCCGTTGGCGGGCCTTCTCAATAGTGGCTCCAACGCTCTGGAACCTGCTGCCTGCAGACATTCGTGCTTTGCAGGACATCCTTCCATTTCGGAAAGCACTGAAGACCTTGCTCTTCCAGCAGGCGTTTGGAGCCAGTTGAACTGTAGCCCCCGTTACGCACCGCCATATCTGATTACCTGCTTTATCTGTGCCACACTTCGCCTAGTTGTGGTTCTTATGTTGTTTTATTGTATTTTAGATGTGTTTTAGCATGTTTTTAATGCTTGTATGCTCGACTGTTTTTATGATCATGCTTTGAGCCGCCCCAAGCCTTTCGGGAAGGGTGGGAGATAAGTATGAATTAATAATAATAAATAATAAATAAATAATCAGAGGACCAGGCCACCGTCCCTCAAACTGTGGGAGGGCCAGATTATAATTTGGAAAAACGAATTCCTATGCACACAGCACATATCTTATTTGTAGTTCAAAAAACACTTAAAAACAATACAATAATTAAAATGAAGAACAATTTTAACAAATATAAACTTTTTAGTATTTAAATGGGAAGTGTGGGCCTGGTTTTGGCTGATGAGAAATTTTTTGTTGTTGTTGTTGTGTGCTTTCAAGTCGTTTCAGACTTAGGTTGACCCTAAGCGAGGGATGGGTAAATGACCTTGGAGGGCCGTATCCAGCCCCCGGGCCTTAGTTCAAGGACCCCTGTTCTAGATCATTGGTAGGCTGTCTGGTCCACTTCTTCAAAAGCGTTGTCTCTGATCTCCCCCCACTCCACCCCCCCCCCCGCCCAGTTTAAAGTTTGTGGTGAAGCGAAGCAAGATGAGCCATTTTCAGTGGCTATGATATGAGGCTGATAGTCAGCCCCTCACATCCACTGGGGTTAGAATCACAAGAACCAGTTAAAGTGAAAATTTGTGATAAAATTGCTATTTTTCACCTAAGAGAACACCGTTCTAGGATTTCAAAGCCCTCTAGCATGACTCTGTGGTTAACTTTAGCTGTATGGTGACCATGACATAATTACACTGAAGGATCTAGAAGTTTATAGAGAGAGCAGTTTAATCAAATCTGTGATAGTCAAACCCACAAATATGGACTGCTGACTGTATTAGCATAGGCAAAGCACATCCCTCCAGATATTGTTGGAGTGTAATCTATGACATTTTTTATTTCCTCTCATCCCCATGCAAAATATTAGATAACAGTAAAGACTTAATTCACTAACAATAAGTCCAAAACCCCTACCTTCCTTTTTTCTTTCTTTTACATCTTTCCCCCTTGTATGTATGTGAAAAAAGGAAATGTCCTATATAAAAATAGAGATAGAGGGGGGGGGGGGGGGGCAGCATTCTTACTCCTGGGTTAGAATGTTAGAGCAGGACCTGGGAGACTAGACTTCAGTCAGTCATGTGACAACATGACTCAGAAAAGATAATAAAGGCTTGGCAAAGTGGCAGTAGGAAACTACGGTTCTGCTTTATAATTGATCCTACCCAGGAAGCCTCAACCCTACATCTGCAGGACTTTGTTAGAGCTATTAATGACCAAATCTCTTGGATGTATTTCATCCATTGGATCACCATAAATCAAAGTCGACTTGATGTCAAATAACAATTACAACCTCTCTGTGGGTCTTTGATCGGCTTCAATCCAGTCCTCCAGTACTGGGTTTTGGATGCATAGTAGGAAAAGGTGATCTCTCCCACTGTTACCTGATGGATTTTCCTGTTCAGTCAGTGGATTTCCATACCATACCAAATTGAACAAATATCACCTTGAGAAGATGTAAAACAATTTAGAAGTCTGGAGTCATATTTCTCACACTGAATTGTTTATTACTGCATGCACAGAGTATATTTCCATATATCAATTTTCTTTGTCCTTTTTCCCTTTCCCAGCTTGTATGATGTAGCTCTTATGTCCTATTGTCTTTTAATTTTTAATTGTTTAGTGTAGAAGTGATTATATACATTATACTTAGATATCACCTTTGTGAAGAGGTGATTTTTTTCTGTCTTTAGAGGGACACATTTGGATTCAAACTATTACACTTGTAATAATTCAGTTTTATGAGAGAAAAGTCATGTGGGTAATTAGCAGTTTAGAGGTTGAGAAGCCAAGGAAACAGTCTGTAGCCAAGAAAACCTGGACAGAATGATGCACAGAAAAATAGTCAAATCTGAAGATAAAATATGTCTTGGTTACATTTGGTTTGGATTACTGCAGTGCAGACTATGTGTATCTGCCTTTGGAAAGTGCCCAGAAACTTCAGTTGACCCAAATAATAGCAATCCAATTGTTAACAAGGGGAGAGTACACAGCTCTTCAGTTACAATACGTCAACTGGCCACCAGTCTATTTCTGTGCACAATTCAAAGGGCTAGTGTTAACTTATAATGCCTTTTATTGCTTGTTTCCAGGACTGAACCCTCCTTTATGAAAGAGCCAGGGTGATATAGTGGTTTGAGCTTTGAACTACAACTATGAAGACCAGAGTTTGAATTCCAACTCAACCATGCAAGACCTTAGGCAGATCACATATGTTGGTCTGGAGCAGATCCCCATTGAGTTGCAGGTTGAACTCTTCCCTTAATGTTATCACCTTGCTGATATCTCAGATGAATATAAAACAATACCTGGGGTGGAAAATGTATGACATCATGTGATGGGCGAAGTGGGGCTCCACTGATCAGCTGTGCTGCAAGCATCCTAGGATGCTTGCAGCCATTGTGTGATGAGGTTGTAACTGAGAGCAGCACGGCAAAATGGACACTATAGCCATTCCTGAATAAGAAAATGAGCAAGCAATGAATGCAAAAGTTGTTTACTGCTCACTTGAGACAAGCAATTGTTTATGGGCTTTTCTTGTAGTTTAGTTTTTAGGGCCAATAATAAATATAGCTCAGAGAGTCCGCATTCTGAGAGGACAATCCATCAACATTTAATTTGGTAAGGG
>JARBWK010001176.1:0-20756 GCA_030556195.1 Anolis apletophallus | reverse complement strand
ATTCCCAAGGCTTCTCTTCAGGCAAGTTAAGATAATTGTTACAAGGATCATCTGAGTCTCCAATTGCAATGGCCCTTTCTCTCCCTCCTTGCTAGGCCATAGATGTCTTCATTATTTATTACTTCTCTGCATGACTGTCAGGGCATCTAAACTCCTCAGAATGATGGATGACTGCAGACAGTAGTCTTTAAAATTCTCAGCACGTGCCCTTTCATGAGCTTGCTTGGTATAACATTATTGATTTTTTTCTTTTTTATATATATATTTGCTTTGGAATACGTCCTATATTTCAGTTTGCTAATTGTCAGGGCACACTAACACCACACAGCCTCCCTGACTACACAATAATACTTGGCACAAAGAAACAAACTAGAAAGGCAGAAAATGGGTCCTGAATGCATCAGGTATTGTTAAATTTAGCTCCTTGGGGCCTACTTGAGATCCTCTCATTCTATGCAATTGTAAAGATAACTGGTCTCAAAGCAAGCAAATAGAGAAACAAAATTTCATTTTGAGTTATTTAGCTCTTTTACACAAAGAATGACATACATTTCCGGAGCTTCTTCCTTTGCTTGGTTAGATAGCTGTTAAGTCGGTAGCTTTTGATCTGATGGCTTCATAATATTGATTATATTAAAACACACCTTTGGGTCATCTATGCTTTCATGTGAGCAGAATCAAAGAACACCAGAAAACAATGGCACTATTAATTAAACTGAAAGAAATGAAAGCGGATGGTCTTTCACGATCGACAATTTTCTATATCTAGCTGTCATATGAAGTAGGCCCATTTTGCTTTCTTATCTGGGCTCTTACGCTTGAATTTTCAATTCATTTGTATTGAGTAAAAAAAAACCAACAACATTGTCTTACTATGATATGATGATAGCTCTTGGAAGACTTAGGGCTACTATTTCCCTTTGATAAAATAATTTGATCAGATTATTGATGAGTGCACCCAAATGGCCATCTTCTTTGTCTCACTGGAAAGACAGTGTATTTATCTTACTCTGAAAGTTGATTTGATGTTTTAAACCAAGAAGCAGAAAGTTTAATTTTGTTTTTATGGTCTTATGCCAGCAGAGTACAAATGAAAGAGGACTGGAATTATTGGTCCTTTTAATGCTCTTCAGTGGTTCTATTTCCTTGTAACTGATTATCTGAACACTCCACAGTTGTACAGTCTGATGCTGCATTAACTATCGCTAGCTCTTGCTTCCAGAATTGTAAAATTGTTTATCAATTACTATTTCTGTACAGTAATAACTGGAGAGACCCACCTCTATGTCCTACTTGGTGGTGGTGGGGGTTATGGGGATATGGGGAGGATATGGGAGAAAGCCAGATCATCCATGATGCCCTGATGGTGGAAAGACCTCCCTTTGTATATGTGGGGGGAATCATTGTCACTCAACCAGAGAACTCATCATTTCCCTGTAAGAGAAAAACACTTTTTCTTCGTGGGCTCTGTGAATGCACATCTAGGAAGTTTACGCACCAGTCTGCGGGCTTCCAACGGAAACTTTCCCAGTTTGAAAAGTTTTGGCGGTAGCTCCGCCCAGCTGGCAGGAGGACATAAAAGCGCCTCCATGCACGCCCTTCTCATTCCCTTGTTTTCCGCCACTTGGGCAACATCGGAAATTCTCTCTGCGGTTGTGTGAGCATAGCAGGTCCAAAACCAGCTTTAAAAGGTGCATCACCTGCGGTAGAAGATCCCAGACTCGGCGGGCATTCGAAGTGCCTTCAGTGCCTCGGGAGGGACACGTCGTTCCGACCTGTCAACACTGCCAGGCCTTCTCCTCGCCAGACCAGGCGAGCCCGAAGGCTTCGGGCCTACCTGTGAGCAGTCTCTGCTCCACCAGAGATGGCGACAGGTGTCCCATCTACCTCCTCGGGCTGGGCTGCTCCGGCCCCTCACGTGTCGCACGCTGGGAAAAGCGTCACGGAGAGAAGGGCGCGAAGTCCACTTCATCGAAGACTTCGGCGCCAAAGTCGGCCTGCACGGTGACCACCGAACCGTGCAGCACCTCCAGCCCGATGGACATCGGTGAGCTCGGTGGCGTCGGGCCACTCCCAGAGGTTGGCCATCTCTAGGACTCCCTCCAACAAGGCCATGAAGATCGCCTTCGGTCGACCGAGGCCCATAGAGCCCAGACCAGAGGCCTGGTTCCTGTGACTCCGGGCAAGTCTTTGGCCGCCAAGACCACCATCACCGAAGAGACGCAGAAACGACACCATCTTCAACTTCCACCTCGGCCGAAGTCTTCCTCCTCCGGCTCCTCTCGCCTACTCCCTCTCTTGCTGTGGAGAGAGGGGTAGAGCAACCGCCAACTCACCGGATCGACTCCGTGCAGACGGCCCCTCAGAGTTCCCTGGCCCAGCCATCGGTGAGACAACTCTTCGTGGCTCCAACACCAGAGAAAGGCCGCCAGACGTTGAGACTCGCCTTGGCTTCAGCCTCCAAGAGGCCCCCTCCTGCTTCAGCAGTATCCAATGCTCAGTCCCATCGGTGACAGTGATGGCACCATCTTTAGCGACACTTCCAGCTGGACCGAAGTCTCTGCTTGACCGACACCCCGTCAGACGGCGAGATGGAGGAAGGGGGAGGCCCCACAATCGATGATCTCTGGATCATTCTGTCTGTCACCATGGACCGTACCCCATCGCTGCAAGGCTGTGATTCTGAACCCTCCTCTTCACCTACAGACTCAGCTCGAGCATTTGGTGACCAGATTGGGAGGATGGACAGGGCTCTTGGTGTCAAAACCTCGTCCCAAGAGGGTCCAGCACCTGTCAGTCTTCAGCTGTGTCCAGGTGGAAGTTGCTGCTCAACCTCATCTCCCATGTTGGAGCCCCTGGAAGAGGTAGTGAAAATCCTCTTGAAGACTCCATCATCCATACCACCAACCTCAAAGCGAAGATCGAGCGTGGTATGAATCGGATGAGAAGGAGAAGGGCTGGCTGCATGATCATCCAGTACCAAATTCGATGATCGTCACTTCCTCCCAGTCCTCAGGCAGGGAGTCGACCACCCCCACCGATCAAGAAGGCAAGAGGTTCGACACCGTAGGTCAGAAGATCTACTGGCTGGCCTTCTACTCACCAAGATGGCGAACTACAGGGCTTGCATGGGAGCCGCGTACCACCAGATTCTGTGGGAGAGGGCTCAACCCTTTTTCCAGGAATCTGTCCGGAGAGCAACAGGCGGCCTTGGCCTCCATCAGCCAGGAGGCTCAAGCCCTCGCTCACCACCAGATGTTTATGGCACGCCATACAGGAGACACATCAGGGACCTGCTGGCCCACGGTGTCGCCATCAGAAGACACACGTGGTTGAAGTTGTCTGGCCTGTCTGCAAATTCCTGCCGGATACCGGAAGATCTACCTTTGATGCCCAGGGACTCTTTTATGCGGGCACTGATGATAAGCTCAAGGCTCATCACGATTTCAAGATCCTGACGGCGAAGCTTGATCGACTTCCACCGCAGCCCAGCGCCAGGTACTACCAACGATCAAGGTACCAACCTAGATCCCAGTACCGCCAGTCACCTCGACCTTACTCAGCTCCCCAACAAGAACAACATCAGCCCAGGCAACAACAGCAGCAGCAACAACAGAGCCGCCCCCGCCAGAAACAAAGTTCCAGACCACGGCGGAACATGGGTAATGGACAAACCAGACGCCTCTCAAGGTACTTCACCGTACCAAAGCCTGGCGATACCCTGCGACCCATCCTGGACCTCAGAGACTTAAACGCGTGACGTTTGCCGAGGAAATTCAGGATGGTGTCGGTGTCGCCCATTCTCCCACTGCTGCACTCCGCGATCACTTTGCCTCAATAGACCTATGGGGCGCTTACTTCCACGTCTCGATCCGCGCTCACATCGATGCTTCCTCTGCTTCAGGGTGGCCGGGCGAACGTGCCAGTTCAACGTTCTGCCCTTCAGCCTAGTAACCACCCCAAGGACATTCTCAAAAGTGCATGTTGGTGGTGGCTGCGCACTTGAGGAGGCAGAAAATCTGATTTTCCCCTACCTGGACGACTGGCTGCTGGCAGCTCGGTCCCCAGATCTACTTTTTAGGAGCAGATCTCCATGACTCTACAACTACTCTCTTCTTTAGGCCTTCGGCTCAACGAAGAGAAGTCCCAGCTTGTCCCGACAACTTGCATAAAGTTCATCGGGACGATGTTCGACTCCGTCGATCAACTCGCCTTTCTGCCCGAGGTCATATTCCAGGCATTTTGACGAAGTCAACCTCCGCAGCGGCCGGCCATTACAGCAAAACAGGTCCAGGTCGGCCTGGGCCACATGGCGTCGCCTGTAGCAGTTTTACCGCTAGCAAGACTCCGCTTCAGGCAGCTGCAACGTTGATTCCTCGTTACCATGTTTTTAGCGCGCTTCACCCATTAGGGTATGTTACATATGTTTGCACTTTCCAGGTGCACTTTATTACTGTGAGGCCTGTGTGCCTGACATGAATGGTGCTTGTTGCACTATGTTTACAAGGATTGGGAGCCTGCCTTCCATCCTGTATTTATTATGGTTATGTATCCTGATTGCTTGTTGCAATAAACCTGTTTGTTCCTACATTTTGGTCCGTTTGTTCCCACCTTCTGAACGTTAGCTTGTTAAGTCTTCATAAGTGTGCATTCACAGAGACCACAAAGAAAAAATGGTAGGTTACATACCTGTGACCATCTTTCTTCGAGTGGTGCTCTGTGAATCCACACTAACCCACCCGGCCGTCCCTCTGTTACAAACCACCTGTTCCTAGTTGCATACGTGGCGTAGGAATGAGGTGGGCGTGCATGGAGGCGCTTTATGCCCTCCAGGCCAGCTGGGTGAGCTACTGCCAAAAGTTTTCAAACTGGGAAAGTTTCCATTGGAAGCCTGTGCTGGCGCAAAACTTCATAAATGTGGATTCACAGAGCTCCACTCGAAGAAAGATGGTCACAGGTATGTAACCTACCATTATTGGATGACTACTAGGCTTACAATCTCGTATCTAGGATTATTATTTCTAATAGTTCTATTTCTGAAGGTTAATTAAACAGATGCTTTGTTGTCTGGTCTTAACATGTAGGAGATCGAGCAGACCTTATTTTTCTATCAAAGAAGATTTCACCAAGATAAACACAATTTCCCTTGGTGAAAGCTTATCCCAAGGGTGTTGCAATCCATATGATTCATATTTGGTAATGAAAGCAATCAGACATTGTGGCAAATTTAATGAGTGGAAAAGAAACTGCCTATTCACAGGGATTTGCAGAGCATAAAGCGTCAAGATATCATAAATGTGCACGCATATATCTCTCATCTCTTAAAAATTTCACTTTTAAATTGCCAAAAGTAGAAAGAAAGTAATTAACCTATGTGGACTCATTTGTTAGGGTTATATGCTCATGAGTGTTACTTATGTGTAATATTTAGATCCAATACAGAAACTGGCAGTCTTCAAACTATCAAATTCAGGCTTGAGTGTATGGATTTTGACCAGTATAAATATGGGTATAGCATAGATATGATTTAGAAAGAAATGACAAAAGGAACAACATGCCCCACATCCCTTTAACAGGAATGGCATTAAAGAAAAACAGAAGGTTCAGTTCATTAACGATACAATGAATGTATATTTGCATTGTAGATTATGAAAGCTTGTAATTAAAGATAACCTTTTCTGATGAGGTAAACAGCTTTTAGCACACCTGTCAAAGATGCACACTATAGTTTGGAATTAAGTTGTTAAGATTTTAAATCATGAAGAGCTTAACTCATAACTAGAATTATTTTTTTACCCATAATTCATTACAATTTCTAAAACAAAACCGAAGAAGCTATTTTAATTATTATATAAACTACAAACTAACAGCAGGTGCTTGCCATTTATTAATGGGGGGGGGGGGGGTTTAGGGGGAGGAGAAGCCTTTATTTGCAAATTAATTTTTTAAAAAATGTTTCTCCTGACATTAGGTCTAGTTGTGTCTGACTCTGAGGGGTGGTGCTCATCTCCATTTCTAAGCTGAAGAACCGGCATTGTCTATAGACACCTCAAGGTCATGTGGCTGGCATGACCGCATGGAGCGCCATTTATTAATATTATGAGAATATTCATAATATATGTGAATAATATTACAATAATATTTACTCATAATATTGACTAATATGATTTATACTCTGAAGATAAGATGATGGACTGCTCCACCTAGATAAATAATAGTAACTGATTTTTTTAAAAGAGAGAAACAGATTATTTCTGACAAGTAATTTTCCAAGTTAAAAAATGATGTGAAAAGATACTTTTACAAACAGGATTAGCAGAACCCTCGATGAACACATCTGCATTAAATTGCATATGTAGTTTGGAGATAGGACTAGTTAGTTACTGTAATTCTTGTCATCCTTACATACATTCTTTACACCATTTCCCAATGAGGTCTAAGTAATGTGTATAATGTTTCAAACTATATTGGATAGTAAGTAAACATTTGTCATCTTTGCCTGAGCATTAGAAAAAAGTTTAGAGTCTAAAAACTTGCAATTCCCAGCAATGAACTGAATACAAATACTATTTAATATATGGCTGCACAGTATGGGAATGTTCAAATATCTGCTATATATCTTTCAAAACATAAACATCGTATAAGAAGTTAAAATTGTTCTACTTACAGAAATCTTGGTGCCTATTGCTAAAACAATACAAAACAATTTCCAGGCAGATATAGTCTCCTGGGCTTTGCGCTGAAAATAAAATAGTGAGGAGTAGCTGAAGTGCAATACTTGAACAATAAACTATTTGTAAATATTTATGAACAATTCTTTTCTATTTCCAAACTTTTCTGAAATTGTGGAATTTGATATAAACCATCTGTGTTCATGAAGCAAGGTGTGGTTTCAACAGAGATGGTAAAAAAGTGTCATGCGGTTTTGATTATCTGTGTCTCTGTCTCAGGTAGAGCATCTTCTTGTGCCTTACATTTCAATTGGTTTGGCCAAATGTTATTACCTACATTAATATCCTGTTTCTCCTGCCTTGACTCGAGGCAGAGTATGTGTGTCTCTGGTTTTTGTTTTATCATCACAACTGTCCTCTAAATGATATACTGAGAGATGGCAATTGTTCCAATGGTCTCTGGTTCCAGTAAGCTTCATGGCTGGCTGGAGATTTGAACCTCACTATCCATAGATCTACCATAACCATCTTACCACTGCACTATAAAGGTTTTATTTGTACACTATTCCATTTAGCAATTGCTTTCATGACTCACTTGTGTGTCATAACCAAATGTCAATTGTCTCCAGCATTCAGAGGTCCTACAGTTTTTGAAGATACAGATATACATTCTACTGCATTTAGTCAGGCTTCTTTCCATTAAACTTTATGGAAGACTGCTATCTTAAACTTGTGTCTAGAACGGTACGCCGTTGAGCTAGATGGCTGTTAGATTCAGTGGGGAAAGGGTATTTTTAACCATTTCAGAATTGCTCTGTTCTTCCTTGCAGCCTTATCTGCATTAATCTAACAATATTTAGATCCTGCATCTCCATTGCAAAGCTTGCAAACAAAAATACACAATACATGCATATTGGTACATAAAAATAAAAAAGACCAGAAAATCCCACAGAAGATTTTTTTAAAAATACATACCTTTTTGTTTTTACCTGCTGTGGGAGTAGCAAGTCCCTCGAAAAAGATGTGCTCTGAGCTAATGAAAACAAAATATTAAGTTGGGATTTTGGAAAGTGAGAGTAATTTTACATATGGACCTTTTTATTAAAATTATTTATCATCTCTTGATCTACAAGGCCCCAAGTTAATGCACAATAAATAAAAGCACTTGGAAACAGTAATTTTATGTAATTAAAAACCTATTTTTATTTCAAGCACCTGTATAAAAAAAGTTTAAACAGAAACAATTTTGAAAAAAAAAACCAGATGGAATGGGCACCTCTAATTTATAGAGTCAAAGTCATGGTATCTTATTCATGTTTTGCACGAGCAATTAGCAAAGTGGGGCCCCTCCTGATGTTGGACTGCATCCACGTGCATTTCTCACCTTTCTGTGGCCATTGAATTCTGCAGCAGTTGGAATCTACTAACATCTGGAAGGTCATACTTGGTTTATCATTTGCTCAGAATTTTTAGAAAAGTTTTTGAATTGCTTATAAAGTTCAATAATATTTAAATACGGATATACAGTTGACCATCCCCTTTCATGGAAGTTAGAGGGAGGGAGCTATTGCAGTTTTTGTAGGGACAACCCACCTTTTTCTCTGTCCATGTGTTCACTCATTCTCCCTACCTTTCCCCACTCACTTGCCTCTCTTGTCTCTTTCTCCAGTGACCAAGACAAAGTGAATGGAAGGAGACTGGAAAGTCAGCCTTTCTCATTGCCTGGTGAGAAGTAGACATCAAGCAATTGAGTAGACAGAAAATGAAAAAGACTCCCGGTTCCTCACTTCTTATGACCGGAAAAATCAGACAAAAGCAACAACAGGGTAGTGAAGAGAAGACCCTCCAGGACAGAGAGGCTGAGTTAGTATAGTCAGACTTCTCCCCTTCAAGTTGCTAGTTGCCAAACATGTCAATTTCATCCCGGCAAAGGAAGGGGGTTACTCAACATCCCTTTCTCCTGAATAGTGAATAATGGTAGGTTACATACCTGTGACCATCTTTCTTCGAGTGAAGCTCTGTGAATCCACACTTATGAAGTTTGCGCGCCAGCGCGGGCTTCTAACGGAAACTTTCCCAGTTTGAAATTTTTGGCGGTAGCTCCGCCCAGCCGGCCCGGAGGGCATAAAAGGCGCCTCCATGCGCGCCCACCCCATTCCTACGCCACATTAGCAACTAGGAAAGGGTGGTTTGAGAGAGTGGGGACGGCCGGGCGGGTTCGTGTGGATTCACAGAGCTTCACTCGAAGAAAGATGGTCACAGGTATGTAACCTACCATTCTTCTTCGAGAGCTCTGTGAATGCACACTTATGAAGATTTACAGAGCTAAGGTAAAGGAGGTGGGAACAAACCAGCCAATTCTAGAACAAATGAACAGGTTTATTACAACCACAACACGAATAAATAACACATCAATCGTATAAATATGAGTGGAAGGCATGCTCCCACTTGTAAACACAGTGCAACAAGCACCATTCATGTCAGGCACACAGGCCTCACAGCATAAGTGCAACAAGCACCATTCATGTCAGGCACACAGGCCTCATAACAGTGAGTGCAACCAGCACAACTGAGAACATAAGTGCACAACTGGTGCAACTTGAACCCGTGAGTGGGTAAAGCGCGCTTTACCGGTAGACTGTGCCCCTACCCGGGCACGGCACACACTTAAACGTTAGCTAGTGCAACCGAAAGGAGAAAAAACGCGTTCGACCGACCGTAACTGTCGACCGAACTGTGCATAGAGGGGAGAGACAGGGCTGCCTACTCGGCACCACCCCGAGGGCCTTTGGGGTTAAGAATCGACCTACCAAAAGCCGCCTCCCTTCCAAACAGGGTGTCTACCCGGTAGTGTGATGTGAAGGTGGAGGGGTTGGCCCAGATGGCCGCCCTACAAATTTGGTCCAGGGGGATCCCTTGGAGAAAAGCGGTCGACGTGGCTACTGCCCTAGTCGAGCGAGCCTTGACCCTAGGGGGACACGGCTGACGTGCTATCTGATAGCACAGTTCAACCAGGAAGCCACCCAATTGAGAGTCTTTGTGACGACACCGGCAAGCCCAGCTTGTCGGTGGCGTAAGAAACAAAGAGTCTAGTCGATCGACGGTAGTCCGCCGATCGGTCCTTGTAGACCCAGAGGGCTCTCCTGACGTCGAGGGCACCGAGCGTCGAGTCACTGTCCCCGGGTTGGGAGGGCCCCATGTCCGGGAGCACAATGTCGGTGTTTACGTGGAACGGGGACACCACCTTAGGCAGAAAAGTGATGTCCGTTCGCAGAATGGCTCTGTCTGCCAAAAACAGCAGGTAGGGCTCGTCGACCCGGAGCGCCGCCAGTTCGGAAGGCCTACGAGCCGACGCGATGGCGACCAAGAAGACCACCTTCCAGGAGAGGAGCCGCAGGTCGATGGATGACAGCGGCTCGAATGGTGGGGATGTCAGGCAGGACAGGACCAGGTCGAGGTTCCAACCCGGTGTAGGTGGATGCACCGGGGCGAGTGTTGTTGACACCCCTCAGGAATCTCTTGACCATCGGGAACTGGAACAGCGAGGGACCATCCCTCTGCTGGTTCTGCCAGGTGAGGGCCGCCAGGTGGGTCTTCACCGAGGACATGGAGAGACCCCTGTCGACCAATTCCGCCAGGAATTCCAGTACCGCCGGGATCGAAAGTGGAAAGACGGCGGCGGATCGAGAAGACTGGAACCTCGCGTAGCGGGCGATGCAAGCCGAGTAAGCCTTTGACGTGGCCGGCTTGTGGGCTGCTGCCAGGATCGCTGCTACTGCTGGAGAGACGTCTGGCGCCGGTGGATCCTCCATGCAGTTAAGTGCAAGGATGGAGGGTCCGGATGGAGGAGCATCCCCTTCTCCCGGGACAGCAGGTCTGGCCGGTGAGGGAGTGGTACGTGGTTCTGGCCTGCTAGGTGGAGCAGGGTCGGGAACCAAACTTGTCTTGGCCAGTACGGGGCGATGAGGATGCAATCGGTGCCCGAGAGCTGGATCTTCTCGATGATTCGGAGAAGAAGCGGGAATGGCGGGAAGAGGTAGAGGAACCCCGTCGACCAGTCGAGGAGGAGTGCGTCCCGAGGCAACCCCGGCGTGCATCCGGGCAAGCCTGGCACCGAAAACTGGCAGCTGGCTGTTTTCCGGCGATGCGAAGAGATCTGCGTCTGGGAATCCCCACCGTTGAAAGACACGGTGGAGCTCGTCCGGATGCAGCATCCATTCGTGGGACGACCAGCTGGTCCTGCTGAGGGAGTCCGCCTCCACGTTCTCGACTCCCGGGAGATGAATGGCCCTGGGGGTCACTTGATGGAGGACGCACCACTCCCACAGGCTCTGGGCCAGGGCCAGGAGCTTCCTCGAGCCCGTTCCGCCCTGCTTGTTGACGTAGTACATGGCCACTATATTGTCTGTCCTGACCAGTACTACGTGTCCCCTGACTAGGGGGGCGAAGGCCCGAAGAGTCTTGGCTATGGCCAGGAGCTCGAGGTAGTTGATGTGGTGGAGCCTCTCCACCGCCGACCATTGGCCGTTGATCGACAAGTTGTTCATGTGGCCTCCCAAGCCAGCATCGAGGCGTCGGTCGTCAGCGTGATGGACGGGGTCAACGTGTGGAAAGGCACCCCTTTGCAGACGTTGGTTTCGGACGTCCACCATTGGAGGGAGTCCTTGACCGACCTTGGGAGAGAGAGTCTCTTTGAGTGGTGTTCTCTGACCGGATCGAAGTGGTCGAGAAACCAGCGCTGTAGAGGCCTGAATCGGAGCCTTGCCAGCGGAGTGACTGACACCGTGGACGCCATGTGGCCGAGGCGTGGCCTGGATCTGCTTTGCTGAGATGCAGGGCCCGGTGCAGGCGTTGACCTCCCGTCGAAGTGCCTGGAATCTGACGTCTGGCAGATAGGTGAGCTGATCGACGGAGTCGAAAATCGTCCCGATGAACTTTATGGACTGGGACGGGGTGAGCTGGGATTTTTCCTCGTTGAGCCGCAGGCCTAACGACGAGAGTAATTGTAGTGCCGTCGCGACCTGTTGGTGCAGCAGGTCTGGAGACTGGGCCGCCAGCAGCCAGTCGTCCAGGTACGGGAAAATCCGGATTTTCTCCCTTCTCAAGTGCGCAGCCACGACCGACATGCACTTTGAGAATGTTCTGGGAGCCGTCCCGAGGCCGAAGGGAAGGACGTTGAATTGGTACGCCCTTCCTGCCACCTTGAAGCTGAGGAAGCGTCGATGGGCAGGCCTGATCGAGATGTGGAAGTACGCATCCCGAAGATCTATTGAGGCGAAGTGGTCTCCTCTCCGGGAGCAGAGGGAGAATGGACGACACTGACACCATCCTGAATTTCCTCGGCGAAACGTACGCGTTTAAGTCTCTGAGGTCCAGGATGGGTCGCAGGGAACCGTCTGGTTTCGGCACGGTGAAATACCGTGAGAAGTATGCCCCTCTTTCCTTGCTCCGGGGGAGCTGTGAAATCGCTCCCTTTTGAAGCAATGCGTCGACCTCCTCCAAGATCACCCTGGACGGCTCTGTCTCGACGATGAACCCCGTTGGAGGAAGCTCGTCGAATTCCAAGGCATAGCCGTCTTCGACAATCCGGAGAACCCATGCATCTGAGGTGATGCGGCGCCAGGCATCGATGTAGCGGGCCAGGCGGTCTCCGAATGGTGGGTGAGGTGGTGGAGGTCGAAGGCTGGGAGGAGGCATGGTGGTGGCAGCGGTACCTAGCGACGAGGCGGTGTCGCCCTTCGCCCCGTCAAACGCGGCGATTGGACTGTCCATTGCCATTGTTATGGCGAGGCCTCGACTTGTTACCCTGGCGGGGTCGGTTGGCCTGTTGTTGTTGTTGCCTCGGCTGTTGTTGCTGCTGCTGCTGCTGAGGGGCCGAGTAAGGCCGTGGAGCTTGGCGGTACTGTTGCCTGGGCTGGAACTTCGCCCGTTGGTAGTACCTAGGCTTTGGTTGTGGCTGGGGCCGATCCAGCTTGGCCGTCAGGACTCTAAAGTCGTGAGTGGCCTTGAGTTTATCATCCGTGCCCGCAAAGAACAGTCCTTGGGCGTCGAACGGGAGATCCTCGATGGTCTTCTTCGAATTCGAAGAGAGACCAGAAGACTTCAGCCACGCGTGTCTTCGAATGGCGACACCGTGGGCCAGCAGCTTTCCTGAGGTGTCCCCCGTGTGGCGGGCCATCAGGATCTGGTGGTGTGCCAACGACTGCGCCTCTTGGGAGATGGAGAGAAGTGCAGTTTGTTGTTCCTGGGAGAGATCCTGGAAAAGGGTTGAGCCCTCTCCCACAGGATCCGGTGATCAGCTCCCAGGCACGCCCCATAATTGGCCATCTTGGTCAGCAAGAGTCTCGCCTTGTAGATTTTTCGGCCGACTGTGTCGAACCGCTTTCCCTCTTGGTCTGAGGGAGCTGCAGATTCTCGGCCCGAAGACTGGGAGGAGGTGACGATCATCGAGTTGGGAGTCGGGTGATCATGTAGCCAGCTCTTCTCCCTCTCATCTATTTTGTACCATGCCTCGATACGCCCGGACGTAGGAGGGATGGTCGATGGGGTTGTCCACGAAGCCTTAACCACTTCTTCCAGTGGCTCCAGCATGGGGAGGTGTGGTTGGGCCGCTTCCTCGACCTGAACCCTGCTGAAAACGGGCAGGCGTTGGCTCTCGTGGGGACGTAGGGTTGCATCCCCAGAGACCTTGCCATCCGGCCGACCTGTTCACCGAACGCTCTTGCGTTGTCGGTCGGTGAAGACGAAGGTTCCACTTCGCATCCTGTATGGGAAGGGGTCCTGTCCAAGTTGAGAGACAGGATGGAACCTGATCTTGTCGATCGAGGACCTCGCCATCTTCCATCTCGTCACCCGACCACGGCCAAACCGTGTCCTGGTTCGCCGGAGGCTGTGACTGAGGCGGCGACCTCGAGGCTGAAGGGGCCGCAGTCACCACAGGAGGGAGGTTTCGCTCGGCCGGGGCCAGGGCGAGCCTCGTGGTTTGTCTGCCTTTGTCCGGCGAGGTGACAAACAGTTGTCGGACCGAGGTCTGTCCGGGTGGGATTCGGACGACGGTTTGCACCGAATCCTCCGGTGACACGTGGTGCTCTACCCCTGTCTCCACAGCGAGAACAGGGATAAGCGATGAGTCGGGGCAGGAGACCGAAGACGATGACGTCAGAGTCCTGCGCCTCTTCGGCGATGGAGGTCTCGAGGCTGCGGCCTCCAGAGACTTGCCCAGAGTCACAGGAACCAGGCCTCTGGTCTGGGCTCTACGGGCTTCTTCACTCGACCTCCGGAAAGCTATCTCCATAGCCCGATCAGAGGGAGTCCTCGAGATGGCTGACCTCTGGGAGAGGCCCGACGCCATCGAGCTTGTGGAAGCTCTACGAGGTGGAGGCAGCTGGACCGTTTCGGTGGTCACGGTGCAGGGCCTCTTCGGCGCCGAAGTCTTCGAGGAGACAGAGGCGTTCTTCTCCTTCCGTGGGCGCTTCTTCCCGGCCGGGTGAGCGGTCGACACGGTGGGGACCGAAGCAGCCGCCTCGGACCCCAAGGAGGCAGATGGGACAGCCGTCGCCATCTCCGGAGGGCAGAGAGCACGCTCCGTCAGGTAGGCCTGAAGCCTGCGGGCTCTCGCTCGCCTGGTACTCGATGAGAAGGCCTGGCAGTGTCGGCAGGTCGAGACGACGCGTGTCCTCCCCGAGACACCGAAGGCACTTCGGTGACCGTCGCAATCCGGGATCTTGCTACCGCAGGATAAGCACCTTTTGAAACTGGTTGTGGACATGCTATGCTCACACAACCAGCCGTATTTCGATGTTGCCCAAGTGGCGGAAAACAAAGGAATGGGGTGGGCGCGCATGGAGGCGCCTTTTATGCCCTCCGGGCTGGCTGGGCGGAGCTACCGCCAAAAATTTCAAACTGGGAAAGTTTCCGTTAGAAGCCCGCGCTGGCGTGCAAACTTCATAAGTGTGCATTCACAGAGCTCTCGAAGAAGAATCACATTTATTAATGTGGAACCTGAGAAAGTGGAAGGCTGATTGTACCTAAACACATTTAATTGGGAGAACATTCTACTGACTTCAGTATACGTTACATGTTGCTTATTATTTTAGGAGGGAAGTTACAGATTAGAAGGGAGTTGTAGGTTAGGTAAAAGGATTGTGGCTCCTGCATTAACTCATATACATTCAAATGATATCTTATTTTTGATGTGTGTGTGTGTGTGTGTGTGTGTGTGTGTGTGTGTGTAAAAATGATTTGTTCTCAGCAAGTAGATGAATAGCTTCTGGTTGACCTCTCCATGATTAATATGAGAAAGACCAAAGCTATTAAATTATAGGAACATAGCACACAGAAGGAGTTTGGCATAAATTCCCCCTGTAGCATCAGCAATGAATAAGTTCATAGAAGATGATGAAATTTTATATCTTTCAAATTTTCAATGGAAGAGTGGGCTTCCATGAATCTTTCATGATTCTTTCTGATACAAAATGTCTCTTCTAAGATAATGCACTCAGTTATATGATTTATTTGGTATTGCCACTGTCAGGCCAGCCCGCCGCATGAAGAAGAACCACGCTGACTCCTTCCAGTTAATCCAATATCTTTATTCAGGAACATAACAGTTGAAGCCAAAAAGTACCATCCCCAACCACCTCAGCCCTTTTATACCCTACCCTGGGAACCATCCCTTCACCCCAGTCCCACAGGGAGGTGCAGAGCCCATGGGAACGGCCCTATCTCTCTGCTCCCAGCCGGCCAGCTGGAGATTGTTATGGCTAGGGTGCTGGTCGGGATCCGGATCCCATCGGCCTTGTTGATGGCCGTGGGCATCGATCCCTGACAGGACGGCCACCTCCTCTTCCTCCACTTCCTGCGAAAACAATGAGGTGCCATTAATCTCCGGGCCCCACTGGACCGCGATAACGCTTTAGCAGGCTGCAATGAAACGAAGGGTGTACCTTACCCATACCCTTGGGCAAGGCTAGTTCCTAGGTCCCCCGGTTGATTGCCCTGACAACCCTAAATGGCCCCAGGTATTTGGGCCCCAGCTTGCGGGAGGGCAACCCCAGCTTTATGTTCTGGGCCGATAACCATACTAAATCCCTTCACAGTAGGATTCGGCCTCCTGCCATCTGCGATCGGCAAAGCGCTTGTGGGTGCGCTGTGCCACGGCCAATGCTTTGGTTACTCTTTCCCAATCCTCTCTGGCACCACACCTCCACTCCCCCTCCTTCTGGTCTTCTTGCCATTTCGGGAGGCGAGGCAGGGGGGGGGGGACCTCCTGCCCGTATATGATGGAGAAAGGGGTTTTACCAGTGGAAGAGTATACGGACCCGTTATATGCCATTTCCGCATACGGAAGCAAGTCAGCCCAATTGGTTTGCTCCCGGTTGGTATAAATGTGGAGGTAATGGCTTAAAGTCTGTTGTGCCCTCTCCACGCTGCCATTACTCATAGGGTGGTACGCTGATGTGAGATTACGCTCCGCCCCTAAGCTCGAGAGGAACTGGTCCCAAAATCGGGCAGTGAACTGAACCCCCCGGTCGCTGATAACCTGCTCTGGGCCCCCATGTAGCCTGTAGATGTGCTGAATGTATAACCTGGCCAACTGCTCTGCAGAGGGCAGTTTTGTTAAAGGAATAAAATGTGCCTGTTTTAAAAACAGATCAAGCACAGTCCAGATGTACCTGAAACCCCGGCTGGGGGGAAGCTCTCCCACGAAATCTGTGCTTACATGTGTCCATGGCCGGCTAGGGGACGCCACCACCTGTAGTAAGCCTCTGGGCTTCCCCGTAGGGACTTTATTCCTGGCACAGGCTTCACATCTTTGAATGTATTTGTGGGTGTCGCCCCGCATCCCTGGCCACCAATAACTCTGTCGGAGGGTGAGGTAGGTCTTGGTGGGGCCCCAATGCCCCACACTTTTATGATCATGGCACCTTTCTAAGACCCGGGCCCAGAGCACCTGTGGGGTGTACAACTTGGTTCGGGCAAACCAGAACCTCCCTTGGAGTTGGCAATCCTTGTGGTTATGTTTCAGCCACTCATCCCCTCATATCCCTGGAGCAGTGCGGTCTCCCACTCCCCCAAGGGCCTCTTTTCGGGCAACTCCTCTATCTTCTCCCTTTTGAGCGTCTGGGAACGGGTCTGGACTGCTAATCCCCACTGGTGTTTTGAAAAGATGCTTTCTTGTCCCTGCATGGGCACGGGTCCCAGGGACGGGTATCGTGACAGAGCATCCGCAACTATGTTATCCTTCCCCTTTACGTAGCGGATGGTAAAGTTAAACCGGGAGAAATACTGCGCCCACCAGGCCAATTTGGGCGAGAGCTTTTGGGGGGTCTTCAGGTATATTAGATTTCGGTGGTCACTTAACACCTCGAAGGGGTGCCTAGCCCCCTCCAAGAAGTGGCGCCACGTTTGCAAGGCGAACTTTATCGCAAACGCCTCTTTCTCCCAAACGGGCCACCCCCTTTCCACCCCCCCGAACTTTTGGGAAAAGTAGGCGCAGGGCCGGAGGTTCCCCTGTGCATCTCTCTGTAGGAGGGCCCCACCATACGCCCAATCTGAGGCGTCGCACTGGACCATGAATGGCTTTTCTTGGTCCGGATGGATTAAGAGGGGGGCCTGAGTGAATGCTCTCTTAAGCTCCTCGAACACCCTTTGGCAGGCCTCGGTCCAGCCTAATTTTGCTCCCGGGGCCTTTATCCTTCAGGACCCCCCCCCCTTGCCTTTGGTTTTTAGAAGCTCTGTAAGGGGGAAGGTGAGCACTGCAAACCCTTCTATAAAGGACCTATAGAAATTCGCAAAGCCTAGGAACGACTGGAGCTGTCTCCGGGTCTGTGGGGCCTCCCACTCCTGTACGTCAGTCACCTTACTCGGGTCCATTGTAATCCCCTCACGGGAAATTCTGTAGCCCAGGAAATCAATCTGGCCCCTGTTAAACTCGCACTTGGTGAGCTTAGCATATAACCTGGCTTGCCGTAGCCGCTCCAGAACCTCCCTTACCAGCCTCACATGCTGGTCCCTGATCCGCGACACCACGACAATGTTGTCCAAGTATATGTAGACACCTTTATAGAGGAGGGGTGCAATACTTCATTTATCAGTTGCATGAAAATCCCGGGGCTCGGACAGGCTGAAAGGCATGACGGTCCATTGATAGAGCCCCAGGGGACATGCGAAGGCCGTCTTCCAGCGGTCACAGGGCTTGACCTGGACCATATGGAAAGCGTCTATCAAATCCAATTTAGTGAAGTATTGACCCCCTCCCAACTGGCCAATGAGGTCCTTGATGAGTGGCATGGGGTAGCAGTTGGTGGTGCTAACCGCATTGAGGCCGCGGTAATCTATGCAGAGCCGCAGGGCCCCATCCTTCTTTCTCTGTAAAACTATTGGGGCCGCTATCGGGGAGTCGGACACCTCTATAAACCCCTTTGCCATATATCCATAGATCTGTTCTCTCAGAACCTCTTTCTCGGCTTGGGAGAGTGGATATATCTTAGGTTTGGGTAACGCATCTCCCTCCCGGATTACCACTTGGCACTCTACATTTCTTTGGGGCGGCATGTGGCTAGCCCCCTCGGGACTGAAGACATTGGAGTAATCTTGGTACTCCGTTGGCAATCCAGGAACAGGCACAACATTCCCAGGGCCAGGTAGGCTTTGCCCAACGCCCCCCCCCCTCACTAGGGGGGTGGCAGGTAACGGTCCCCTTTTCCCAATCTATTTGGGGGTTGGCTTGTACCAGCCAGGGCATTCCCAATATTACATCCTGATCAGTGGGGGCGATGACAAAGTTCACCACCCCCTCCCAAGGCTCCACCCGGGCGTGCACTCCCTCCGTGCCTAACGGAAACGGCCCTTCCCCAGCCAGTGACCCGTCAAGCCGAGCAAACTCTATGGGTGTCGGTAGGGTTTGCACTTTACACTCTAAGTGCTCCGCCAATTTGGGGGAAACAATGTTCTCAGAGCACCCACTGTCCACAAATGCCCGGTGTGTAGAATAGCCCCCTTCCTTCCAAAGTTCAATCGGGCAGTAAATGTTCTTGCGGGGCTTAGAACTCACCCCCTCTGGCACTGTCTCTATGATCTCCGCCATCCGTCCGGATGCCACAACAGGTCGCCGTCCCTCCATGCCTTTACGCTGGCCGCAAACCGCCACCCGATGCCCTGTCTTCCCGCACACGAAGCAGGCACCCATCTTGTCTCTGGGGAAGGTCTTGGCCAGCCTCGATCTCTCCTCCGACGAACCTGGGAGTCGCTTGGGCTCAGTGCACGCCTTAGCAGAGGCCACGGGTGGCACCTTTCTCTGCTGCACCTGGGCGATGGTTGCCACCGCTCTCCCCGCCAACTGCTTCCAGCCGTCGAGCGTCCCAATGCAGGCTCCATTCCAAGATGTCGCGGCGTAGGCCATCCTTGTAGAGTTTCTAGCAGGGTGGCCTGTGACCATTCCATCACCCTGCTGGATAACGCCATGAACTCCTCGGTATATTCAGTGACCGAGCGAGTTCCCTGGCAGAGCGCCCGGAGCGCCTCTTTGGCCTTGACCTGCGCCAGCGGATCCCAGAAGCGTTCTTCCACTGCACGCAGGAACATCCCCACGCTCTGCAGGCAAGGGTCGTGCCGATCGTGACACTGCACGAACCAAACGGCAGCCCGGCCACGGAAGGTGGCCCCGATGGCCCGGACATGGCCCCTCTCGCTCAAGTAGGTGTGCCCGTAGTCTTCCATGTGGTTATGGGCATGGTGGTGAAGAACGCCACTTTGTGGGCCTCTCCTCCGAATTCTGCCCGGAACTCCTCCCGCCTGGGAGGGCCACGCCATGCCCAGAGTCACAGGGGCAGGAGGCCCTGCCATAACTCCCAGTCCTCCCGGAGCATCCCAGTCTGGGCGGGGCGGCACCCGTCAGCGCCCATCCCGCCTGCAGGGGCTGGGAGGAGGCGTGCCCCAGGCCCTGAGATCTTGTGCTGCCGAAGCTCTCCTCTTCGCGCAAGGTCTCCATCCCGAAGCCCACACCAAAAGCCCTCTTCGGCCTGGTCGCCCGGGTATCCAGACCCCCCTCATCCTCTGCGATGGTTGAGAGGCTGGGCCGCCCGCGTGCATGCGTGGTGGAGGCCTGCCTTCCATCCTCCATCCACGTATAATAAGTAAAATCACCCGCACCGAGCACTCCATGCCGACCGGGATCGTTGTCCTCTTAACAACGCTTGGTCCCTTTTATCCATTGCCTGGGAAAGGGAATACACAGTGGTCTCCAGGCTCCCCACTCGGCCTTCCAGCTTGACCCCCTGCGTTGGAGAAGTCGCTCTCGGACTCTCCTCTCCTCGGGAAGCGGTGGCAGCTGCCCCTGCCCAAATGGGACCTCACGCTTGCTCCAGGCCTCCGTCATCCTGGTCTCCTCCGGCGTGAGGTTCCAAAGTGGTATTGACGCCTTTGCCCCAATGCCTGCTCCGCCAGTAGCTTCCTCCTGCATGTTGAGTCTCTCTGGATGACCGGGAAAACTCGATGACTTTTTGGGCTTCTGTCGGGCCAGCCCGGCCAGCGCCGAAGATGAACCACGCGGACTCCTTCCGGTTAATCCAATATCTTTATTCAGGAACATAACAGGTGAAGCCAAAAAGTACTGTCCCCAACCACCCCAGCCCTTTTATACCCCTACCCTGGGAACCATCCCTTCACCCCAGTCCCACGGGGAGGTGTAGAGCCCATGGGAGCGGCCCTATCTCTCTGCTCCCAGCCGGCCAGCTGGAGATTGTTATGGCTAGGGTGCTGGTCAGGATCCGGATTCCATCGGCCTTGTTGATGGCCGTGGGCATCGATCCCTGACAGCCACATTGACTGAATTTGTTGTTCTAAACATGGCAGTCAATGGACTCTAGATTGTCACCTGTAAATAAAGTCATTATTTTACTGGTAAGGTTTTCATTTGTGTTACAATGATCTGGATTTCAGTTTTGCCTTTTTTGCTTGCATCTTAGGCTTAATATTTTCATTTGAAAATATTTAACAAACATCTAACCATAGCACATATCCTACTGGAGAAATAGATTTCCTTATCTGCCATAGGGAGAAAATATAAGTGAGGGAGAAAATATG
>JARBWK010001175.1:0-20764 GCA_030556195.1 Anolis apletophallus | reverse complement strand
GTTTGAAGAAAAGAGACTTGACATTTGGGAGTTGTACTTGCTGGAATTTATAGTTCACCTACAATCAATGGAATTCAGCCAAACTTCCCACACAGAATCCCCATGACCAACAGAAAATAATGTGTTTTCTGATGGTCTTTAGCGATCCCTCTGACACCCCCTTGTGACCCCTGCAGGGGTCCCGACCCCCAGGTTGAGAAACACTGTCTTAGAAGAAAGAGCAAGTGTACCTGGCTTGAGGCTGAATGTGTGTTTGGAGCATTGGACTTCTCTCTCTCCTCTCTCTCTCCCCCTCTCTCTCCCTCTCTCCCCCCTGTGCATCAGAGCACACTTTGCTCCTTAATTCTCAGTATAATAATGATAATAAAACTTTACTTGGGTTGTAGGCAGGCATGTAGCTGGGGGGCTAAACTAGCCCCCGAAATTCTCAGGGTGGTCCTTCCGCAAGAAGGCCTGACTGGTACATTATTTAAACTGTTATGTTTATTCATATCATGATCTGATCACCATGCTCATTATATCCCACATTCATGGGGTTATTGGGATAACAATACAAAAGGTTTGCTAGGGTAGACCCTCTTCCACCCAGTCTCAGCCCCCCCCGAACCAAACTCAGCCCCCCCGGTCAGTTGAACGATGTCCCGGGTGGGAGGCAGAACTCTTCTTGCCTGTCGAGGGAGGTGTGAGTGTTGCCCTTGGCCACCTTGGGAATGCCTGCCATAGGTGCAGGCGAAAGGTCAGGAGAGAGTGCTTCTGGAACGTGGCCAGGCAGCCTGGAAAACTCACAAGCCAAGTAAAGTTTTATTATTGTTGTTGTTGTTATTATTTTGTAGACCTGGAGTGGATATTAAAGAATACATGTTGTTGTTGTTGTTGTTATTATTATTATAAATAATACAACATAAATATTATATTATATGCCTAGTACTAATGCTGCTCCATTCATGTGTGTGTGTGTGTGTGTGTGTGTGTGTCTGCACTGCCATATAATACAGTTCTAGGTTGATCATCTGGACTTGACATGGCAGTGTGGGAGGGAAGGGAAGGGCAGGAAGCCCTTCCTCCATGCATAAATTAGCATACACGTAATGAGCTCATGATTATTACTGATATGTTTATGAATATGCTAACTTGCATGAAGGGAGAAAAACTGTGTTCATATTGTTATTTGAGAAAAGGAAATGCACCTGAAGCTTCATGCATAAATTAGCATATGTGTAATGAGCTCATGAATATTATTTCCTCTTGTCCTTCTCTATAATAATACAGTAAATAATGTCATGTTATAATTTCAATCCGTTATAATGTCATATATGCTATATTATAATAAACATGATATTAATGTTAATAATCTATTTTATCATCATCTATTACAATGTCATTATCTAGACTACTAGCTGTACCCAGAGATGCTGTTCTT
Source organism: Anolis apletophallus (assembly GCA_030556195.1). Lineage (NCBI taxonomy): Eukaryota > Metazoa > Chordata > Lepidosauria > Squamata > Anolidae > Anolis > Anolis apletophallus. The sequence goes on along the minus strand of JARBWK010001175.1, from coordinate 19,344 downwards.
TTTAGGAGGCATGGCTTGTCTTTTGGGTCAGCTTCGGCCTGTGTGGAAGGAAGGAATGGCATACAAATGGGTTGTGTTATGTGCGTATTGTGTTGTGTGTAGGTATTACTTTTTTGGTGAGTTAGTGGGTGTGTGGTGGCATTGTGGGTGGTAGTATGTTGTGGAATGCTTGTGTGGGTGGGGTATTTTGTGTGTTTGTGTGTGTTTGTAGAGTATCAGTGAAGTGTTGTGTTGTGTTGTGGTTGGAGTATAGCTGGAGTTGGTTTTTGTTTGTGGTGGTGGTAGGTGTTGTGTGTGCGGGGTCCGGTAAGGTTGGGGGGATGGGTTGTGATAGGAAGTTGTGTTGTGTTGTGTGGGTAGGAATTGCTGGAGTATTGTGCCTGGGACGTGTGTGTATTTGGAGGTGTGTGTGGTGGTGAGTAGTGAGTGCAGTCCTGGGTTTTGTGTTGGGGACGTTGTCAGGTATTTGTGGGGTGTATTTTGTGTGTGTTGTGGTGACATAGTTGTCTCGGTCTGGCTGTGTGTGTCATGAACCGAGATGTTCCGGTTATTCTTTTGATCAAGGGGACAAATGCGACGGGATAGTCAATGACGTGCAAATAGACAAGAGAAGACCAAATTTGGATTTAAACACTATGCATGCGACATTTATTATTAAAGTATATATAAGTTGCAACCATCACGTTTGAGCATAAAAGCATAAAAAGGAATACAATGCAATAAATCAGGTTAATATACAAATATTAAAAAGAAGCATAAAATCACATTAAACATTTCAACCCTTAAACCACAATCACTCTAAGTATAATATAAAGAATTGATTCCAAAGAAACTAGTCACCTTAAAGATTTGAGTCAAGCACAGCAGCATTTAATCCGCAATTACCAGCATTGCTTAAGGACATGCATACCTTAAACACACACACACAGCAAGCAATCACGAGCTCACACATACACACATGCACACCTGTTGCATTCATACCTTCAAAGCATCTTAAGAGCATTCATACACCTTACACACATACGCTGACACTCCTATTGCATTCAGTCTGCCTCCATACTTACATACATACACTGAGGTAGGTGTTGCTCCCTCTCAAATCCATGGCCCGGTAATTTGGGATGAGATGGTCCTCCCAAATTCATGGCCAGGAGATTTGCAGAGAGCCGCTGGGTGGTTCCCCGTCCGGACCAGAGAACCAACAACCTGGTGGCGAAACCTGGGGTCTTATCTTCATTCCTCCACTTTCCCTCCATCCGTAGTCAAGGCTGACGGTTATTAATGGGATAATAAGGAATGCCAGTCTTTCCGCCGCCCTTGATGAAATCGCCCCCAGACGCTCTCTCATCCCTCGGACTAATCGCTCGCCTTGGTTCTCTGAGGACCTGCGGGCGATGAAACGGAGGAAGAGACAGCTAGAGGACGTGTGGCGGAGACTCCGTGGCCGAAGCTTCGAAATCAGCTTATAAGCTGTTTAAAAGGCTTATGAGCATGCTATCAAGGAAGCAAAAAAGTCATATTATTCCTCCTTGATAGAGTCGGCTAGTTCACGCCCGGCTCAACTTTTTTAAGATAATTCGGTCTCTGACAGCGATCCCTACTGTCCCAAATGATAGGGGTTTGGCTCCGACAGCTGAGGCTTTTCAGAACTATTTCACCGACAAGATTTCGTTGCTCCGCCGAGATATCCCGCTACTTTTGCTACAGTTAGCGAACTCGAGACTCCGCCGCCACTCGGCGGGCCCACCTTCACCCGTTTCCAATTGCTGGACGCAGCAGCTGTCGATAAGTTACTTGTTGCAGCTAGACCAACTACTTGCTCCCTCGACCCGTGCCCCCCTGGCTGATTAGACCTTGCCAGGAGAGGTTACTGCCCCCTGGGCACGTTCTTAAATAGCTCCCTTGAGCAAGGAGTCTTCCCAGGGGGATTAAAAGAGGCTATGGTAAGACCGCTGCTGAAGAAGCCGAATTTAGACCCTTCGGCTCCCTCAATTACCGGCCTGTTTCCAACTTGCCCTTCCTGGGCAAGGTGATTGAAGGGCAGCAGCGGATCAGCTGCAGCAGTTCTTAGAAGACACAGCTGGATTTGATCCCTTCCAGTCCGGCTTCCGTATTGGGCACGGGACGGAGACCGTGCTTGTCGCCATTACAGACCAATTTCGCCGCCAGCTGGACCAGGGTGGATCAGCACTGCTCGTCTTGTTAGATCTGACAGCAGCGTTTGATACAGTAGACCATGCATTGTTGGCCCACCGCCTTTCCGCTTCCGGAGTCAGGGGGACTGCCCTTAAATGGGTGGCCTCCTTCCTCCGGGATCGGGGACAGCGTGTGGAGGGGGGATGGTCTCAGGCGGCTCCCACATAACTGCGGGGTCCCCCAGGGGGCCATCCTCTCCCCCTTATTATTCAACGTTTATATGCGCCCCCTGGCCCAGCTGGCCCGCGACTTTGGTCTGGGTGTCATCAGTACGCTGATGACACCCAGCTTCTGCGAATGGACGGCAGGCCGGATACCGGACCCGATTGCTTCCATCTGTGCCTCGAAGCCGTGACTGGTTGGCTGCGGGCCTTCCGGCTGAAGGTGAATCCGTCGAAGACGGAGATCCTATGGCCTGGTCGGCCTGGCCGGGATGAGTGCGTTGCCTACTCTGGACGGCGAGCAATTAAGCACGTCGTCAATTGTTAAGAGCTTGGGTGTTCAGTTCGACTCCTGCTGACCATGGAGACCCAGGTCTCCGCGGTCAGCAGGGTGGCGTTCTACCACCTCGTCAGGCTAGGCGACTGGCCCCCTACCTGTCCAGGAATGACCTGGCTACGGTGATCAAGCGACGGTCATCTCGAGACTAGACTACTGTAACGCCCTCTACGTTGGCCTTCCCTTGGCGGCGATTCGGAAACTCAAGCTAGTGCAGAATGCCGCTGCTGCCTGCTGGCAGGAGTGCGGTGAGGCAGCACATTACGCCCATCCTCCAGCAACTGCACTGGCTGCCAATTGAGTACGAATCACCTTCAAGGTGCTGGTGTTGACCTTTAAGGCCTTGTGCGGTCTAGGGCCTGCGTACCTCTTGGACCGCCTTGCCCCATACGATCCCCGAGATCACTCCCGCTCAGCAGAGCAAAACCTGCTGGAGATTCCACCGATCCCCTCTGCCGCCTATCATCAACTAGGCAGCGCTCCTTCTCAGTAGCAGCTCAACGGCCTGGAATGCCCTGCCGGAGGCTAGAGCCATACCGGGAGCTCGCCCCTTCCGCAGGGCCTGTAAGACCTTCCTTTTCAAGCAGGCCTTCGGTTGACATATAACGCCTCTTGCTTTCAATCGACTTATGACTCTGTGTTACCGTTTTTGTCACTTAGTGTAATTTTAACAATGTTTTAATGATGTTTTTAGTATCATTTTTGTTATTTTTATGGTTATAGCATTGTTTTATTTTGTTCGTGAGTCGGCATGAGTGTTGCCTGCCGATCACTATGTATGTCTTGTAACCCGCCACGAGCCCTCGGGAAGAGGCGGAATACAAATGCAAATAATAAATAAATAATAAATAAAATAATAAGGAAAAGGTAGCTGCTGTGACCATACAACGCTAGGGCAAAGGAACACAGAATACAAAACAATATTGTTGCTTAATCCTTAATCATTATTTAAGTCACGTCAATGAATGATACTATCAACAGTCAGTTATTGTACAACCGTACTCACGAATCGGTACAAATCAATCGGAAAGAAAGACCAGGAGGGTCAAATTATAGTCCATAACGATTCTAGGGTTTAATCCCAATATCCGAAGTAACGACGAGAAGTGGAGCCGTTTGAGTGCGTCGTAGGGGCCGTGGCACACCTATTCGCCAGGCCTCCAAGCAAGGGAGGGGAAAGGAGCCAGGGGCGGGACGAGCGGCGGCGGCGTCACTGTGGCGCGCGATCCTCACCACGCCCCGGGCTCCTTTCCCTCTCCCTTGCTTGGAGGCGTGGCGAATAGGTGTGCCGCGGAGGGGTGCCGCAGGTGTGCGCGCACACCTCCGATTCTTGGCGGCGTGGCGGCGGCGGCGGCGTGTGGGCGTGGCGGCGGGGCGTCTTGGGTTATATAAGGCGTACCCGAAAGTAAGACGTAGGGGACTTTTTTGGGGGAAAGAAAGTAAGACGCTGTCTTACTTTCGGGGAAACACGGTATATGTTATGTGTGATTGAAATATTCCACTAATGTGAACTTATTGTAACAGCACTGTGAATTTGTGAAGTGATTCTACTTGCACCTTGCACTATGTCTCTATGATAGTCCATTGAATCTCTACAGAATGTTTTTGATATGAAAAAGTGATTGACACTACATTGCCTTCTTATTAATTCTCTATGAGCTCTCATAGCGTGTTTACAAAATACGGGAATAGACCGGTTCCCGGTCACTGATGGTCACTCATGCACATGCTCTTCTAGTAGCCATGCCTTAAGTGCCGCCAGAAATGAAGGCCGGTCGAAGGTGGCTCTTTGGTCTGGCGGCAGAGAGTTCCACAGGACAGGGGGCAGGGACTTCTTTCCATAGCATGCTAGAGTTGGAAGAGACCTGGCGGGCCACCGTCCAGCCCGGCCTGCTCCCTCGTCCTGCCTCAATCCCTGGCCCTCCTCGCGCCTCCTCTCCACCGTCTCTTCTGCCGCCGGCTACGCTTGCCCAGCCCGTGAAGCCACTCCTTCTCCGGACTCTTGCCCTCTTCCCCTGGGCACAGCCTCCCAGCTTGGGGTCAACCTCTCCCTTCCATTGCGGCGCCCGGAATGGGACACAGGGCGGTCCCGGGCGAAGTGGCCTGAGCAAGGCAGAAGGGACACCGAGTGGAAGCACGGCCTCCCTGGATCCAGGCACTAGGCTCCCCCTGATGCCGCGGCATGGCTTTCCTGACTCATGCCCCCTTCATGCGCAAGAGGACCCCAAGACCTTTTCCACATGTGCTACTATTGAGCCAGGCGTCATTCTCTCCCCCCCCCCCGCCCCCCACTTTCTGCCTCTTTGCATTTCCTTCAGGGGTCAAACCCCTTGAGCCACACAGATCAGGGAGAGAGAGCAGAGAGTAGCCTGGCCCCCTTTGTGGCTCTTTTGGTGCACCAATGTGTGGGTGCTTCTTCCTCCCTTTGCAGCTCTGACAGCATCCTTCTGTGCTTGGAACCCATTGATCCCCCCCCCCCAAGGTGTCTGGGCCTTGGCGCTCCCTTGGCCCCACTGTGGCTTTGGGGGAGGCCGAGGGCCCCCAGGGTGGTCTCCCTCCCGCACCCCATGTTCAGAGCCCTCTTTCCAACTCTGTGTCCCTCCCTCCTTCCCTCCCCCAGCTGCCACTGACCGTGGAGAAGGCCAACGTGGAGAAGGCCTCCCCGTCCCAGTCGTGCGCCCCAAGCGGCCGGCCACCATTGAGACGGGACCCCCCCCCCCCAGCTCCTTCAGGTGAGTGAGGCACCTTCAGCGGCTGTTGGAGAGCGGGACGGGACTTGCCATGCCAGGAAGGCCAGGCGACCTCTCTCCGCCCTGACTCTCCTGCCTTCTCTCCAGAAACGCTTCCAGGGGGCTGGCCCCACCACCAAGAGGGAAGCCATGGCGGTGGCCACCGCCCGGGCAAGGCCCCCTTCGAGTCCGCAGGAGATACTAAGCCCCGAGCCGCCGTCGCGAGTGAAGGCCACATTCCAGGGAGGGGGCCGGGTGCTGTAGAGACCCCGGAAGCAAGGCCGGAGGAAGAGACGAGCTCAGAGGAAGGCAGGCTGAGGAGTCGATAGATAGGAGGTTTAGGTATCGCCAACGCAGAGCTAACTCCGAGGTCTACCTCGTACTGAGGCCTACTAACACTGAGGCCTTCTAACTCTGAGGTCTACCTCATGCTGAGGTCTTCTAACTCCGAGGTCTACCTCGTACTGAGGCCTACTAACACTGAGGCCTTCTAACTCTGAGGTCTACCTCATGCTGAGGTCTTCTAACTCCGAGGTCTACCTCGTACTGAGGCCTACTAACACTGAGGCCTTCTAACTCTGAGGTCTACCTCATACTGAGGTCTTCTAACTCCGAGGTCTACCTCGTACTGAGGCCTACTAACAGTGAGGCCTTCTAACTCTGAGGTCTACCTCATACTGAGGTCTTCTAACTCCGAGGTCTACCTCGTACTGAGGCCTACTAACACTGAGGCCTACTATGAGGTCTACCTCATACTGAGGTCTTCTAACTCCGAGGTCTACCTCGTACTGAGGCCTACTAACAGTGAGGCCTACTACGAGGTCTACCTCATACTGAGGTCTTCTAACTCCGAGGTCTACCTCGTACTGAGGCCTACTAACATTGAGGCCTACTATGAGGCCTACCTCATACTGAGGCCTCTTTTATACTGAGGCCCTAGTAAGCTACAGGCACACCCAAGTACCTTGACCTGCAGCTTTTTGCTGAGCCATTACGTCCATTTCACCCTTTCAGGGCTTGGCTCCTATTTTTAGGATTTGTGACGAAGGGTCCCGGGTCTTTGAAGAAGGCAGCTCCGTGTAAGTTTTGTTTGGGAGGGGGGTCTTTATAGGTCTTGGGGTGCAGCCCTCAATCTCTCTTGGTCTCATTGCACTTTGCAGGCGAATGAGGGTGACATTGGGACGACACATGGACGGCCCCACCCCCCAGGCGGAAGCCATGCCGGTGGCCCCCACCCGGAACCCGGAAGCAAGGCCGGAGGAAGCGACGGGCGCAGAGGAAGGCAGGCTCAGGAGCCGAGAGAGAGGAGGTTGAGGCATCGCCAACACAGGGCTGCCCGGCAGAGCTCGCAAAGGTCAAGAGGCTTCTGAGCCAAATGGCCTTTCCCTGGTCAACGTTGGCGTTTGAGTAGCAACACCCATGGCCAGGCCTCAGCTGAGCCCGAGGAGGATCTCTCCGTGCATGTCTCACGCTGTTGCAACGTGGACTGGCGTGTGGTGCTGGAGTGAGGCTGGCTGGGTTTCTGGCGCAGGCCGACGCTGGTCGCCACCTCGGCGAGGAGGAGTCCAACCGGCAGGTCCGGCTGCAGGTAGGCCTTGGACCAGAGCAGGGGGGGTCCCCTCTTGCCTCTCTCCTCATCAGCAAGCAGAGCCCCCCAAAGCAGGCAGGCTGACCTTTTCCTCAGGCGGAACAAGGGGGCGGGGGGTCCGATCCCAATGTCCCTGATCTCAGGGCCCCCTTCCCATCTCCTTCCCAGCTGCTTCCTCTGCTACTGCTGCCACCGGCCTTGGCGGAGGGAGGGGTGAAGAAGAGGGCCCTGGGACCCGAAGGGGCAGGTGGCCGGCCTCCGGGCCAAGGTGGCCACCTCCAAGGAGAAGGTGCAGGCCCTGCATGCGGAGGAGGAGGCCCACCGGCTCCAGGAGGAAGAGCTGCAGGCCGCCCGGCTGGAGGAGGTCAGCAGAAGGGCCAGGTGAGTATGGAGGACATGGGGGGGGGGAGCGGGGCACGGGGGCTGGGCGTCCAGGAGGGACCCCCGAGAGTGACACAGTGCCCTCCCTCCCTCCCTCCCTGTGTACTGCCTTGTTGTCTATCTAATAATAGTAATAATGGGATCTTCATTGAAACACAATCACAATGTTGTGGAAGTTTTTCATGGTTGGACTCCTGGGTTGAGGTTCCCGGCTGCCTGGCCGTGTTCTGAAGCAGCATTCTCCTGATGCTTCTCCCACATCCACGGCAGGCATCCTCAGAAGTCGGAGGTCTGTTGGAAACTAGGCAAGTGAGGATGTCCTGGGTGGAGAAGGAACCCAAACAATAATCAACCAGGACCAGCTAACACCTCCCAACAAATGATCTCCCAGGCAGCAACCAGTCGAGCTTTGGAGCTGCAGGACCATTCATTGCTAACCAAGGCGGCCAATGGCAACTCTCGCACTTGCTTCAAACAGGGGAAGAGTTCTTCCTCCCGCCCTGGGCATTATTCCGCAGAGAGATCAGCCTCACCTGCCTGCTTTCCAATAGACCAGGGCTGTCCAACTTCTACCGGACCTTGGGCCAGAATTCCGGTCACTGATCACCTGGGGGCTAAGCCCTGGCTCCGCCCCTCCCCTCCCCTTGCTCCGCCCCCTCCCCAGCTCCGCCCCCTCCCCGCCTCGCCATTGCATAAATATACAATTAAATATTATATTATTTAAATAAGGGGAGGGGGGATGGATGGAACACACGAGGGGCATTAATATACAGAATATCAAGGCAGAAAATCCCACAATCTCTGCTTTGAACTGGAATATATAACTGTTCCACTGGCCACATTGATCAGCATTGAATGGCCTTGCAGTTGAAAGGTCTGTGTGCTTTCATTCTGCCAGTTTACCCCTGGCTGATTCCATTCAGTGCAAGTCATCAAAGAATGTAAATAATTCTGGGGGAAGGAAAAGGAGGGGGAAAGGGGGCGGGAGGCCTTTCCTTGAGCTCCCTCTCGTTCACCCCTCCCTCCTTTCTCCTCCCCCTCCTATGGCTGGCCGGTTCTCTCCTTCTCATTAAAGAGACAGTTCATGAAACGCAAAGGAAGGGGTCAGAAAGGAAGGGGCTTGTGTGTGTGTGTGTGTGTGTGTGTGTGTGTGTGTCTGAGAGAGCCAGAGAGATCTTCCCTTGCGCTGGGGAGAGGTGTGCCCAGGGCAGGCCCCTCCTCTCTCTCTCTCTCTCTGTCACTCACTACACCCTCACGCTCCTCAGACACACTCCCTCCCCCTCCCAAACCCCTTTGGCTTCCCTGGCGCTGAGGGCCTGAGCACCTCCCGAGACGGAGCAGCAGCAATCCTGAGGAGGAGGAAGGGCGCTGCCGAGGGGAAAGCCATGCGCCCGGGTCGCTTCTTCTGTTTGCTGCCAAGGGGCGGGGCCCGAGAGACGCCATCTTTCCCATTGGCCCCCTACCTCAGGAGAAGAGGAGGCGGCCAATAGAAAGCCAAGGGGCGGGAACAAATAATAATAAAAAATATTTTTTAATTGAAAGAAATATGTTAAAATATTTTTTAAAAAATATATTATTTATTGCAGGAGGGTAAGGGGTCGAGCAAGGGGCTAGGGGGCCGTGTACGCCCCCCCCGGTCCGCCTGTTGGACAGGCCTGCAATAGACCTCTTGCGACTCCAGGAGAGACAGGAGACCGGAGGGGGGGGCTTTCCCGTGGCCGGGTGCATGCTTTTCCCACGGGAAGTTGGGGAGGGGCGCCTGCCTGATCTGGCAGGATCTTTAGGTCTCCTTGTTTGTAGACGTGTGGGAAGGATCCAGGGCATAAGCCCTGAAAGAAGCGCCCGTGGGTCCGCTTACGGGTTACTGCATTCACTTGTCAACCCAAGGGTACCACCTGCGTGTGTGCGATATTGCGCCCCTGTCCCCCCAGGTCATAGAGCCTTGTTTTGTCTTTTGTGCTTCCAGGGTCGTTGGCACGGGGCCCTTGTCGCCTTCACCGCAGAATGACGACCACCCCGTGAGTCAAGGCAACCCTCCTCCTCTTGGGCTGGAAGCATCTGCACTGGGTCAAAGCGAGCGCCACGGGCGTGCGGCCTCACCCCCTGCCCATGTCCTCCGCCCGCCCGAGGGAACCATTCCACCCTGGGTTTGGTGGGTTTCCTCTGCCACAGGCACCCCAGTGGTCCTGACTCTCCATGGGTGTGGGATGGGCCTGGCCCTCTGCCCACGGCCTCCCTTGACCCTTTCCCATTCTTTCCTATGGCGCACGGCAAATAGGGGATTGATCAGGGTCTGAACCTACTGGAGAGGTTTGGGGAGACTTCGTCGTGATTTCTAGGAGTTGTAGGTCCTGGGATGAATAGTTCACCTGCACTCTGAACTCCACCAACGATGGGCCTGGAACTCACTTGGCACGCGATACCCTCATGCCCAAGAAAAAATACGGGAGGAGGTCTTTGGGGGAAATTCACCTTGATTTGGGGGTGTTGTAGTTCACCTACACCCAGAGAGCACTCTGAGCCCAAACACTGATGGACCTGGACCAAACTTGGCACATATACCCAATATGCCGAAATTCAATTGCTGAAGCGGTTTGGGGGGAACTGACCTTTGTTTCTGGGAGTTGTAGTTCACTCACAACCAGAGAAACGGTGACCTCCATCAATGATGTGCCTGGACCAAACTTGGCACACAGGACCCCCGTGACTTAACTCAACTTCCTGGAAGAGTTTTGAGGGGACTGACTCACCATCGGGGGAGTTGTAGTTTACCCTGCAGCCAGAGACCACGCTGAACTCCACCAGTGGTGTGTCTAGAGCAGTGGGTCTCAACCTTCCTAATGCTGTGACCCCTTAATACAGCTCCTCATGTTGTAGTGACCCCCAATCACGTAATTATTTCATTGCTACTTCACAACGGTGATTCTGCTCTTGTTACGAAGCGTCATGTAAACATCTGAGATGCAGGATGTGTTTTCATTCACTGGACCAAATTTGGCACATCTACCCAATACGCCCAAATTTGAATACTGGTGGGGTTGGAGGGAGAGATTGATGTTGTCATTTGGGAGTTGTAGTTGCTGGGATTTCTAGTTCACCTACAATCAAAGAGCCTTCTGAACCCCACCAATGGTGGAATTGAACCAAACTTGGGACACAGAATTTCCATGACCAGCTGGAAGAGTTTGGTGGGCATTCACCTTAAGTTTTGGAGTTGTAGTTCACCTACATCCCGAGAGCACTGTCAACTCAAAACAATGGATTTGGACCAAACTTGGCATGAATATCAATATGCCCAAATGTGAACGCTGGTGGAATTTGGGGAAAATAGACTTGACATTTGGAAATGGTAGTTGCTGGGATTTATAGTTCACCTACAATCAAATAGCCTTCTGAACTTCACCAAAGATAGAAATGGGCCAAACTTCCCACAACCCCCCATGGTCAACAGAAAATGCTGTGTTTTCTGATGGTCTTTGGCGACCCCTCTGACACTCCCTCGTGACCCCTCCAGCCAGGGGTCCCGACCCCCAGGTTGAGAAACACTGATCTAGAGCAAACTTACCCAACATCACAAACTTTAAGCACTGGTGGAGTTTTTGGGGGTTAACCTGGCATGACTGGGGTTGGCGTTAACCCACAACCTTATGCACTTGGCTATTTGTCATAGTAATAGTAATATGAGCGTGCCGCGTTGTTCTTCTCCCTTTTCCGGGCAGGCACGGCAACACCTCCGGAGGCAAGCGTGGGACTCCCAAGCGGTGGGCTGCATGAGAGGCGATAAGAGGATAGAGGCCTTCCATGCTGAAGAAGCGCGGCGCCCCATGTTCAAGGTAAGGGAGACCTTGCCGAGCAGCGGAAGGGGGGTGCTGGGCGTTCCCTATAGAGCCCTAAACAGTCCGGGTCCCGGCTATCTGTCCGATGGCATCGCCCCGTGTCGTCACTCCCGTGTGCTGTGGTCTAGAGGGGGCCCTAGCACCATCACCCCCAGCCTCTCCCTGGCCTTCATGCGCCCAGCGCCTTCCCATGGCAGACCCAGGGGCCTTAGTGTGTCCCGGCATCCCTCCCTCCCTCCCGCCCTCCCTCCCTCCTTTTCAGGGGTCCCTGGCCCAGCGGATGGAGCGGAAGGAGCCCCTGGAAGCCCGAGAGGCTGCTCAAGCAGGAGTCCAAGCTGGCGGGCCGGAAGTGGCACGGCACTCTGCAGGCGCTGAAGGTCAAATGGGCAGAAGAACAGGGGGAGGGAGGGAGGGTCCGGCCGGGTCCAATGGAAGCCTCTTGCCCCTTCTTCCTCTTTCTCCTGCAGTCGGCCCCAGGGGGCTACCACGCCTGCATCTCTTTTTTCCCCTTTTTTTAAACAAGTTTTTTATTGGTTAAAATTCCAAACAGGCATTCAACGCAGCATACCACCACATACAGTGTGGGGGAGGGATGGGGCGGGGGCGGGGAATGGGGTGGGGGAGGGGGGGTATCGGGTTGGATCAAACATACTAGGCATACTATACAATCCTAAACTAAAAGGCTGGCTTCACCCACAAGGAAGCACCCTCTTCCCTGGCCTTGGCCCACCACTTAACCTGCCAGGCCTTCTATCCAGTCGCCCTTTAACACAGTCTTCATATATTTTTTTTTACATAACTGATCAGCGGTTTCCACGTCTCTTCAAATAATTTTCTCAGAAGAGCGGTTCCTTTGTCCATTTCCGCTATGTCCACTAGCTTATATACCACCTCGTCCATTTCCGGGACCTTTGTTTCCCGCCAGTACCTGGCTCGGGTCATCCTGGCGGCAGTCGCGGTAAAAGTCATCAGCCTTCCCAGGTCTCTCCCCAGATTGTTTTGGTCTAGAATATTCAAAAGGAAGAGTTCAGGTTCAAACTCAATATTTTTACCGGCTAATTCTACCATAGGTGTGTGGACTTTCCCCCAGTATCTTCCCCCTCCCCCTCAGGACCACCAGACGTGAGAGTAAGTAGTGCCTCGGGTCCTCTGGCATTTCCAGCAGCTCTCTGTCCCGGTTTTGTAAATCTGGTTTAAAGTATCTGGGGTCACATACCATCTGCAGGCCATTTCAATTACATTTTCTCTTCGTGCACAAGCACATGCAGAATTCGCGTGGTTTGCCCATGTCTTCTCCCATTTTTCCTGGCTAATTGTGTACCCTTGGTTTCTGTTCCATTTTTCCCTATATTCTATGGGAGGGTTTTTTTCATATTTGTTTCTAGCGCCCGTGGGTTCGTTTACGTGTTACTGCCTTCACTTGCCAACCCAAGGGTCCCACCTGCGTGTGTGCGGATATTGCGGCCCCCTTGCCCCCCCCCCCCAGGGTCATAGAGCCTTGTTTTGTCTTTTGTGCTTCCAGGGTCGTTGGCACGGGGCCCTTGTCGCCTTCACCTCGCAGAATGACGACCACCCCGTGAGTCAAGGCAACCCTCCTCCCCTTGGGCTGGGAGCATCTGCGCTGGGTCAAAGCGAGCGCCACGGGCGTGCGGCCTCACCCCTGCTGCCCATGTCCTCCGCCCGCCCGCCCGAGGGAACCATTCCACCCTGGGTCTGGTGGGCTTCCTCCGCCACAGGCACCCCAGTGGTCCTGACTCTCCATGGGCGTGGGGTGGGCCTGGCCTAGGGTGGCCACTTTTTCACAAAAATAAGGGACACTTCATTAAAAACTTGAAACTCAAACGTTAGGTAGAAATAGTTTTATTAACAGAGTAAGATAACGATTGAAACTCACAAAAGACTTACACCCTCTTAACGGTACGTGGTATGTTTCTGCGTGTTTTGTCATGCAGAAAAAACATTATCAGAACTACCTAATTTTCTCCGCCTGCGTTTAGTCCTTGACTTTGCTGACTTTGAAAGCGCACGGTCTAAACATTAAAATAAAATAAATTTTATAAGACAGTACATCTTCATTATTATGTCAATAGTTAATGGTATAGTACGGTATAGTATAGTACGGTATAGTATGGGATACACAGCATTGTATAGTATTGGGATACACAGCTAGGCCTATTTTAAGAGTAACTCTCAAGCAACCAGAAACTATCTTTATCCAACATGATCCAACATTCCCCTTGGGTAACGGTTAATTGAGTCTACTGTACTTTGGAAAAATCCTGCGTCGCCTCTTCCTTCTGACGGGGACGCAGGCAGGCACACACTCGCAAGCGTGCGACTGTCAGCCTGCCCTGCGAGTGGGAATCCCCGGGCAGGCGTTGCCGTGGAAACCGCAGCGCACGCCTTCCTCTGGCCAACCCCGCCCGGTCCTGTCCTGCTAGTCAATAATAAGGGACAGGGCCTGAAAAACGGGACACAAATTTTAGGGCCGAAATAAGGGTCGTCCCTTAGAATAAGGGACACATGGCCACCCTAGCCTGGCCCCCCTGCCCGCGGCCTCTCCCTTGGCCCTTCTTCCCTCTTTGCTGAGCTATAGTTTTTCTTTGAACCTCCAAAATGATTCTTGGATCCGTCTCGGAGAAAGAGAGAGGCTCGCGGGCAGCAGCAGCTACTGGCTTTGTAGTAGCTACCTGCATTGGTTTACACTGGGGGGGGGGGGGGGCAATCACATTCACACCTATCCATACATTCAACATACATACTCGCCATCCCGCCTCCGTTCAGGCAGGTGGCCAAATGCGGATCTGGCACCCATTACGCAGAGGTGCCTCACGGCCACCGTTGGGTGGTTTTGGTGGCCGTGGCCTATTGTCCTTGACCAGGAGGAGGAGCTTGTGGGTTGGCCCAAGTTCCTCCGCTTTAAGAAGTGGTTGTCTCTGAGCGCCATCCAGGCATGCGCAAACTGTGGCCCTCCCTTCCTCGAGGTGTTTTGGGCTTCAGCCGACTGGCTGTGAGGAATGGTGGGCGTTGGAGCCCAGAACACCTCGAGGGGGGGAGGGCCACAGTTTGCCCATGCCTGGTCGCAGGGCCGTAGCCCGGATTTTGATTCGGGGGGGGGGCTGAGGTTGGTTCGGGGGGCGCTGAGACTGGGTGGAAGAGGGTCTACCCTAGCAAACCTTTCGTATTGTTATCCCAATAACCCCATGAATGTGGGATATAATGAGCATGGTGATCAGATCATGATATGAATAAACATAACAGTTTAAATAATGTACCAGTAAGGCCTTCTCGCGGACCACCCTGAGAATTTGGGGGCTGAAGCCCCTTACCCCCGGCTACATGCCTGCCTGGTCGTGAACATATACCGGCTTGCACACACCATGGGAGTTGAACGCCTCGCCCTATGGCCTGCTTCCAAGCCACTTCCATGTTGTGCCTGGCCTAAGCTCAGCCTGCTTTCCGTCCGCAGGTGTTTTCAAGTGAAGACGCGTTCCTCGTGGCGACAGGAAGAAGGGGCGCGGCCATCGTTGATGAAAGGACCCCTGCCACGTGGTCAGCGCTCCGGGTGGACGCGAGCCCGGAGACCAACGTGGTCCACATCCACCCGGTAGCAAGTCAATACTTCGCTGCTGCCGCCGAAAAGAAGTAGGTTGCTCCCTGATTGATTGATTGATTGACTGATCAATTTCGTACATCCCGCTCCTCCTCCCGGCCGGCCGGCTGGGGGCGGTTTGCATAAGAGAGCAGGCTAACGTACAGATAAGGCATTTGGCGAAATAAGGCACAGGCGCGTGGTGGGAGTTGTCCGGGGAGATTGAGACTGGAGGCCTGCTTGAAAAGGGTCGTCTCGCAGGCCCTTCGAAAGGGGGCGAACTCCGTGATCGCCCAAACGCTGCCTGGTAGTGCGTTCCACAGCGTCGGCGCCACCACGGAGAAGGCTCGTTGCCCTGTCGCTGAAAGCCGACGGGAACGGACGGATGGGATCACCAGAAGGTTTTGTTCTTCTGAGCGCAGAGATCTCTGTCAGGGGAACGTAACGGGCGAGGCGGCCCCTCAGGTACACGGGCCCTAGACCCGGGGTGCTCCACCTTCCTAACGCTGCGACCCCTTAATACCGTTCCCCATGTTGTGGTGACCCCCAGTCACGTAATTATTTCAATGCGACTTCACCACTGGGCTTTTGCTATTGTTATGAAGCGTCATGTAAATCTCTGATATGCAGGATGTATTTTCATTCACTGGACCACATTTGGCACATCTACCCAATATGCCCACATTGGAGGGAGAGGCTGACCCTTGGGAGTTGTAGTTGCTGGGATTTATAGTTCACCTACAATCAAAGAGCATTCTGAACCCCACCAATGGAGGAGGAATTGAACCAAACTTGGGACTCAGAATTCCCATGACCAACAGAAAATGCTGGAAGGGTTTGGTGGGCATTGACCTTAAGTTTTGGAGTTGTAGTTCACCTACATCCAGAGAGCACTGTCAACTCAAAATAATGATGGATCTGGACTAAACTTGGCATGAATATCAATATGCCAAACTTCCCTCACACACACCCCATGATCAACAGAAAACGCTGTGTTTTGTGATGATCTTTGGCGACCCCTCTGACACCCCCTCGTGACCCCTCCAGGGGTCCCGACCCCCAGGTTGAGAAATACTGCCCTAGACCAGTGTTTCCCAACCAGTGTGCCGGGGCACACTAGTGTGCCGTGAGCAATCATCAGGTGTGCCGTGGGAAATTGGAACCTCCAGGAAGGGGGCGGAGAATCTAGTGTGTTGAAGTATAAAAACCCTAAGAAACCTACCTTGACAAAGGCACAAAATTACAACCACCCCCTCCCCACCCGTTGTCTACTTGGTCTCTCCCTCTCCGTGTATTGGGAAGGCCCGCCTCCCTTTCCCCAAGTAGAGACCTCCTCTTGCCTCCTGGGGGTTCTGTGTGGGAAGTCTGGCCCAGTTCTATCATTGGCGGGGTTCAGAATGCTCTTTGATTGTAGGGGAACTATAAATCCCAGCAACTACAACTCCCAGATGTCAAGGTCTATTTCCCTTGATCTCCATCTGCGTTCATATTTGGGCATATTGAGTATTCACGCCAAGTTTGGTCCTGATCCAACATTGTTTGAGTCCACAGTGCTCTCTGGATATAGGTGAACTACAACTCCAAAACCCAAGGTCAATGCCCACCAAACTCTTATAGTATTTTCTCTTGGTTATGGTAGTTCTGTGTGGGAAGTGTGTGTCTTTCTGCCATCCCTGTCTATGTTGAGTTCATCGAAACAGGCCCAGGTTTCACACTAAGTGAGTGTATAAATACATTCAGAAACCTATTAACTATACGTATGACTGCGTTAGAGTGTCATTTTGTGTCATTGTGGTTGGTGGTGTGCCCCAGGATTTTGTAAATGTAAAAAGTGTGCCGCGGCTCAAAAAAGGTTGGGAAACGCTGCCTTACACTAGGCAACCAAATTTGAAAAACGTCCTGTTCCTGGTTCGAAAGTGTTATTTCCTGAGAGATTCACTGAAAAACTATGGCGACATGTGCGGCAGGACGATGCCCCTCCCGCAAAAACAACGTTTTGCAGTTTGATAATCCCCCCCCCATGTTTTTATGATAGGACCAAATAGGAAATGTCATTTATAATCCAGGAACAACAATTATCTTATATAATAACAACAACAACAACATTGAGTGCAGTGCCTGAAGACCCTGGCCTGCACTTGAAAACAATCGCCGCTGACCAAGTGAGCCCCTGTCAGCTGCAAACGGCCACCCTGCTTGGATCTGCCCGCATTGTTGGCTGATACATGGCACAGTCCCAGGCACTTGGGAAGCGTCCGAGGTGTGATCGAATACAAAAGCCAGCATAGTAATCGTGTTTGCTATGTACTCGTCTTGTTGTGTATCTAATAATAATAGTAAGAGCGATAGTGATAATAGAAATAATAATAATTGTGTGATCCTTACTTTGAAAGTAGTTGTTCTTCTCCAGAAAATTTTGTTGGAGGCTTTCATGGTTGGAATCGCTGGGTTGCTGTGAGTTTCCCAGAAGCAGCATTCTCTCCTGACGTTCCACCCACATCTACGGCAGGCATCCTCAGGAGTTGTGAGGTCTGTTGAAAACTAGGCAAGCGAGGTTTATATACCTGGGATGTCCAGGGTGGGAGAAAGGACTCCAGAAAATAATCAATCAGGACCAGCTAACACCTTCCAACAAATGATCCCCCAGGCAGCAACCAGTCAAGCTTTGAAGCTGCAGGGCCATTCAGTGCTAGTCAAGGTGGCCAATGGCAACATTCACGCTTGCTTCAAACAGAGGAAGAGTTATTTCTCTCACCCTGGACATTAATCCACAGAGAGAGAAGCCTCGCTTGCCTGCTTTGGAATAGACCTCTTGCGACTCCAGGGAAGACAGGGGGCGGGGGCTTTCCCGTGGCCGGGTGCATGTTTTTCCCATGGGAAGTTGGGGAGGGGGCGCTCTGCCTTGATCCGGCAGGATCTTGAGGGTCTCCCTGTTTGTGGACGTGTGGGAATGATCCTGGTCAGAAGCCCTTGGCAAGAAGCGTCGTTACGCAAGGAAAGAGGCAGATTCGTCAGGGGGTTCGTTTATTTGCTATTGTATTCACTTGCAAAGCCAAGGATCCCACCTGTCTGTGCGGATATTACGGCCCCTTTTCTCCCCTGTTGTTTGGGAAGTGAATGAGGTGAAGGTACTGCAAATCCCATCGTCCGTGGCCCATCCTGCCCTAAACCACACCAGGTTGTGAAGTGGGCCATTGGGCCCCGGTTTGCCAAGTTTGGTCCTGATCCGTCGTTGCTGTGGGCCGCAGTGACTGACTGCCTGAGGCCTTTCCTTTTCCCTCTGAGTCACTTTAGAGTGTTGGAATGTGGTTGGCCAATCGGAGTCCTTTATGCAAATACCATTTCAGTTGCAACCAATCCCCTCTGTCTGGGGCTGTAGAATGTTTGGAGTTCTGAGGCTGGCCAATCAGAGCCAATTATGCAAATAATCTCATAGTGGCAGCCAATCGAAACACTGGCACATATTCCTCCCACCGAACCACCGCAAACCCTGACTTTTATTATATAGATAGTAGGCTTGGTTTAGAATCCTAAAATCGCAATTCTAAAATCAAATGGGGGGGGATTTTTTTTTTGATTAGTATATCAAATACTTACAAAAAATTTCGCAAAAAGTTCTAAAATGTAACTTAATTACTTACGAAATTCTAAATTGGTTCTAAAGTCAAAAACAGTCAAAAATCAATGGGGGAACATTCCCCTTAAACTGTAGATGTATAACATAAATATAAGAGCTAGCTACTAGCTCTCAGTACAATTGTGACCTTCTCTACCCTCCTCTTTCATTCCTTCCTTTGCTCTTTGGTTCCACATCCCTTCTTTTCGCTTTCCTTCCTTCCCTCCCCCTTTCTCTACTTTTTCCTTTGTCTCCTTCCTTCCTTCCTTCCTTCCCTTGCTACGCTATCACTTTCTGTCCTTATCGTCTTCTCTCCTTCCTGTCAGTTCTCCCCTAACTTTATTCTATGTGTGTCTTTAATTTGTTATGGGTTTATGTCAGCTCCCTTCTATGCTAAAGCCAAAGAGCCAGTGCTGCCCATAGACACCTCCCAGGCCTTTTGGCCTACTAGCCTGCACACAGCTCACCTCTCTTCTCAAGCCCAAGAATGCCAATAATGCCTGTAATGCCTTCTCCTCCTTCAACATCTCCACTGGCTTTGCTGAAAGGGTTACCGGCAGACCAATCGCAGCCAAACACTCCTCCTCGAGACCAATTTCCACCAACAATGCCAATAATGCCCCGGGAAAACTTCGCCAGTTGGCCTGCCATTGGAAGGCCCACAGGAACCCCACGCTTATCTGCCTTTGAATTTCTCCGCTGCCTTTGCTCCAAGGGTTCACGGAGGACCAATCACAGCCAAACACTGAACAATCTCCACCAAGAATGGCAAGAAAGCCTGTAATGTCACTGGGAGAACAAGCACCCCCACGATTAATCAGCCTGTTGGCTTTGCATTGAAGCCCCTAGGGCTTCCTTCCTACACCTGCACCTTTAATTTAAAGACCCTGGGGTCCCCCCCAAGGACA
>JARBWK010001174.1:0-20767 GCA_030556195.1 Anolis apletophallus | reverse complement strand
AAATGCTATACGGAGTTTGGTGGGCATGGAGTTGTAGTGTGCACCTATATCCAGAGAGCACTGTGGACTCAAACAATGTTGGATCAGGACCAAACTTGGCATGAATACTCAATATGCCCAAATGTGAACACAGATGGAGTTTGGGGAAAATAGACCTGACATTTGGGAATGACAGTTTCTGGGATTATAGTTAACACACAATCAAAGAGCATCCTGAACTCTTGCAACAATGGAATTGAACCAAACTTGGCATATTGAACTCTCACTAACAGAAAGTACTGAAAGAGTTTGCTTGGGAATTGACCTTGAGTTTGGAAGTTGTAGTTCACCTACACCCAGAGAGCACTGTGGACTCAAACAATGTTATGTTATGTTGTCTGTTTGTTTTATATCCAGAATCACAATATTGGAAGGAGGCCCACCACTTTAAGGTCCTTTGAAACAGGCATGGGAAAACTAGCCCCTCTCTGGGTTGCACCATCTCCCACCATTCCTATTTTCCAGCCTGAGGCCCTTTCCTGCTTATGGCTGGGAGGGAAAGGGCCTGACGCTGCTAGGAATGGTGGGAGTTGGAGTCCAAAAACCTGCTGGAAGGTCCAAGTTTGCCCATGCCAGCCTTCTCGACAGAGACCTTCCTTCTCCTTCCCCTTCTTCCCCCCCTCTGCCTGACTTACTTTTTCTTCTACACTGCCGCTTCTGCCGCCATTTTGATCCAAGGGGGCAGCGTGAGCGTGTTCAGGAGGGGAGGGGGGAGGAAGGCTGACTCAGGCGGGCGCTTACTGCACAGACTTGCCCCAGAGCAAAGCGAGTAGAGCGAGGCTGGGAAGAAGGGAGCCCAGTGGAGGAGGGGCGTTTGGCAGGAGGGGGACAGGATTGAGGTTCCCATTTCCCACGGCACACCTGACGACCACCATGGCACACTGGTTGGGAAACACTGCATTAAAACCAATGTAATAGGACTTGAGCATCTGCAGATGCTGGTCTCACGGGCCAGAAGAACCAGGCACCGGTTGCCAGGAGATACCAAGGGCCTACTGTACTTGACCTGAGCTGACACAACAACTCCACCAGCTTGAAAGTCTGAGGACTGAGAAAAATCCTAGCAACATCACCCTTTTCAAAAAAAGGGAAAATACCAGACTGTGGAAACTACCGAGGTATTTCCCTTCTAACCTCTGCAGGGAAAATCCTTGCAAGAATCCTTGCCAACTGCCTTCTGCCCTTCCCAGAATCCCAGAACGGCTTCCGCCCCTCCGGAGGAACAGCGGGCATGATCTTCACTGCATGACAGCTCCAAGAAATGCAGGGAATGAAATCACCCTCTGTGCATTCATTGACTTTGGTAAAGGCATTTGACGAGTAAATCACTGAAGCTACGGACCATTCTCCAAAAATTGGGTGTTCTGACAAATTTGTATACACCCTGCGGCTCCTCCATGATGACATGATGGCAACAGTCTTGGAAAGCAATGGCTCCCAAGAAA
This sequence comes from Anolis apletophallus, assembly GCA_030556195.1. Classification (NCBI taxonomy): domain Eukaryota; kingdom Metazoa; phylum Chordata; class Lepidosauria; order Squamata; family Anolidae; genus Anolis; species Anolis apletophallus. The sequence goes on along the minus strand of JARBWK010001174.1, from coordinate 19,283 downwards.
GAACATGCAGGTCAAGAACAGGTCTCTTGACCTGCAAGTTCTTGACCTACGGACCCACCACCCTACACTTGGATGCGAGCGATCACTAGTGATAGTAGTAAGTGGGTAGTAATGCTTGCCTTGATAGTCTACCTATGGAAAGCTCAATATTTATGTATGCTATGTATATTCCGGAACCAATTTACATAGCTTGATGGATATGGACCAAACTTGTTACACAGACCCACCATGTTCCAATTTAACATAAAGGTGAGATTTGGGAGGATTAGAGAGGATGATGGGGAGATGGAGAGTCGCACCACTCCCACTCTCATGACCAAAAAAGCGTGTTCCTAACTGATCAGACAGCTTATCCTATTTGCAAACTTGCATCTCCCAGTGTCCTTAGTCCTTCACTATACAACCTGGGGATGATGGGAGTTGCACCTCAACAAATAGGCTTATCTATCTGACCAGTTAACATCAGACCTTCACTTCTATTCATCCAGATCTAGAACTAACTGAGTACAACACTGACAGATCTGGGGCTGATTGTTACCCTGCCACATTTGGGGTAATGGTGTTTACGAGTGGCTAAATCTGACCCATGAGTTGCAGCCTCACCACATCTTGATGATGGGAGTTGCGCCCATTATATGGTTTGTAATTGACAGTTCTTAAAATCCAAAGCCAAACAATATTTCTAATAAATCTTATTATAAAATTCCTAACTCAGGCAATGCCAGGTAGCTAAGCTAGTGCATATGAGGGTGGGTCAATACGTCTGTGACTTTGAATGAAACACAACTCTTTGGATACAAAATAATTTTATTTTTCAACGTAGTCCCTGGAGCTCTCTATACACTTTGTCCAATGTTTCTCCAATTTTTTATCCCTTCCAAAAAAATAAGATTTGTCAAGGTCATCAAAATAGGTATTTGTTTGTGATAATTTCATTGTTGGAGTCAAATCTCTTCCCGTCAGCCATTTCTTCAGGTTTGGAAACAAGAATAGAGTCTGGGCTAAACCCAGAATAGGGTGCATGAGGGAGTAATTCTATCCCAATTCATAGATTTTTGCCATGGCAACTGCATATGTGTGTGCACTTGCATTGTCCTGGTGCAAAAGAATTTTTGGCATCTTCCGTGCTGTGCTGGCCACAACGAAATTCAGTAAACCACTTTTTTAACATGAAATGATGGTGCAGGAGTCCTCATAGTATTTATCAAGCTTAGCCTTGGTTTGAGTTACGGGTTTTTTTTTTCCACAAAAAAAGTTTAATGAGCACACAAAATTCACTTTTTTCCATTTTTTCCTCAATCACGCGGACTTATTGACCTGCCCTCTATATAAGCCAAAAATGCATTTATGTTTATTGGATTGTCAGTTTGTACCATAAAGGCTCCTCCATGGCTTGAGTGACCTGGACCAAATTTTGCACACATATCCTTTATTGTCCAACTTAAAAAAAATTGAGGGGTTTGAGTTGAAAAGCCTACCTTTCAGCCCAGAGTAGAGGAAAGAATGGAACGAAGTGGGTTGGCTGTTGCCAGGTTGAAGCAGCCAAAATAAGGAGGAACCCAAGTACCAAGTTAACTTTACCAAGCTACCTGATCAAGTGGCGGCTAAGGATGAGGAAGAACACACTGCAACTGTGAAATAGGTGAAAATCAAAAATATTTATTTCTGGCACCAGCTGGTGGGCTGTGCCAGCAGACCACCGCTGCAGATAGGGGCAAAAGACCCCGTCACTTCTCAGACAAAGACATTTATAATACCTCAATGGAGTCATTTCAGTTAAGCCCACCACCCTTCTTCATGGATGAAACAATCATAATTGGCTGGGATTGTTAATTTCTAAGGACATTTCATTAATCCAATAAACAGTGCATTTTCATTAGCATCACATCTTTAAGTCACACCTATGAATGAGAACAATAGTCATTTATAGTTAGTCCTTTCTCACAGTACAGCTATCAATCTTGAGTCTCTAATGTCCCTGATTTGGAAACATTGACTTCCCAGGCCCGTGCCAGCAACGGAGGGCCTTCCTCTGTCATGCGAAGTGCTTTATTTATTCGCATTGGGTTCTCCCCATACAATCTGTACTGCTTTTCACCCATCTAGCCTATGTTATCTCAAGTCAGGCACAGGGTGTATTAGAATGCTCAATCACAGTGTTATTCCCTCATACTGCAAGTGCCTGTCTGATTCTTGGCACAGGAACACACATTTCAAAGCTAAACACGCATGTAGCATCACTCTGACTGTACTTGTTGCACGGAAAAGTACCAAACCCGCTTTATTCCAGAATTTCTTTTCTTGTAGGAAAATCATCACATGGAGTTTTCCTACACACATGTCTGGAACACACTTTTAAGAGGACCAATTTACTCTCCAGTCCCGTGGGGAACTCAGCCCTCCAGTTCGACAGCATGCACACCTTTTATCAGATCTACAGAACTCTGCACTGCCCTAGCACAACATTTGAGCAGAATGGGCAGACAGCCCATTATGATTAGCACAGAACATATCACCACTATGATTACCATCACAAGTGACCGAACTAATGCAAAATTGCAACTAGTTTAGCAAAGTACTCCAAAATCACTTGGAGCCGAGTAAGTCTTCTGTATTTTTCTAGCAACATCCTGAATCTTGTTCAGATCCAGCTCTATGTTTCCACTCGTTTATGAAATGACAGCATGTCACGTTAAGCCATGCGCAGAAAGACTCTTGACAACAGATAATCTAGAGCCAACTTCTGTTGTATGGCCATTTTGGCCAAAGAATTCACCACCTGCAATGATGTCATTCCTTCATACGTGTCATTGGCCAAAAATTCCCAGTCATAAGATAATACACGCAACTGCTTTATGTTCCAGGCCACACCCAACCTTGGCTCTGCAATTGCTAAACCTCTGGGCTTCATTTAGGTAAGTTTTTGTCAGGATCATACCATAACGTTGCACATCAGCAATGAGCGCTTATGGATATGTAAGTACAAATTAGTCACATGAGTCTCCTTGGGGAGTACTCTCAGGCCCCCAGGCTGTAAGGTGCCTAGGGTACAAATTCCAGACCACACTACAGGAAGCACAGGCCTCGCCACTTTCCACAAATCCAAACAATTCCTCGGAAGGCCAGTGGCACGATAACCCAAAACGCCTAGCAGGCAAATTCTGAACCAGGTTCACTATAGCATTCTCAAGGATGGTTTCTGAACAATATGTGAGTGCAGTTTGAGCTCTCCCAGCTCCAAGTCCAAACACCTGTGGTTCTCAGACCACAGCGTCCTCTGTACCTGCTATGCACTGGGATCATGTGATCACAAGTGATAGGCACCTAGCTCAACCTGATTGAAAAACTCATACCGGTACATGCCAAGCTTCTGGCTTCCTGCATAATAAGGCTTCCTTCCTTTCCCATTTAAAACACAGTGCAGCTCTCAAACAGGAGAACCGTGAGTTACCATGAACCAAGCCCTTTCTGCTTCCCCCTCCCGTGAATTCCCTGCCTTCCTTTGTGCTATTCCACCCTTTCCAACGCACACACCACTCGAACTATCGCCATCCTGACCTATGGGCTTGAAGGGGCCCTGACTGCAAACCAGCAGCTAATAAACTCAGTTCATGTGACATGTTAGTTATCAGTCTATGAAACATATTTTGCTCCCCTCCATGTGTCCTAGTAATGTACAATGTCAACAGAGCTACGAACCCAAACACTATCTCGTGCTACTCACGGGCGCCACACCTGTAAATTGTCCCATTAAGATGCATAGCCACCGAAATGAGAATACCATTGGCTCTGTCCATCTTTCTTATAAGACCACCATTACCCGGATTGGGAGCGATGGTATCAGACGACTCTTCTGTGGCCTTTCTTCTGTGTGCCTTAAATAGGGGCGTCGCAAAGCATTTTGTAATCCTCAGGCTTAAGGGGGTTGCTTTTGGATCCACGAAAGACCTTAAAGCAACCACGCCCCTTTTTCTACCCGTAGTGTAGTGGATCCATGGACGAATGCCTTCCACCTTTAGCTGTTGGTGTGCTCAGCAGCACGGTGAAGGGACCTCTCCATCTGGGCAGCAGAGATGACCTGCCACCCTTCACCAGGACGGATTCGCCAACTGAAAAAGAGTGAAGAGTAGACGGGAGAGGAGGCCTAAATCTGTGTATATTGACTAAGTTTCTCTAGCTGTTTCTAACATCTGACATCTTGCAGGGTTTGCTGGTGTCCTAACACGACTATCGAAGTCAGTCCACACATAGTTTTTAAGTTCAATGGAGGCCTGCCATACAAACGCTCAAAGGTGTCTTTTGTGAGGGGTACATCGGACCCCTCAGGAGGCCAGGTAATGCCATCCTCCAGTTCACTTAGTCTCATGGCAAATCTTTGCTAAACAGTTTTTCAAAGTCCGATTGGCTCTTTTCTGCCCCGGGAAGACTAGGATGAAAAAGAAGCCCCCACTGACCCCAAAATTTTTACAGCCCCGGGGACCACGTGGTGCACAACGCTGGCCCGTTTGGGGTTTTTCTGCAAAGGACCAAAGGAATAATGTCTTCAGGGCCTTTTTACTACCTCAGCTGACTTCCCCAAAAGGAAAAAATTTCAACCAAAAACCTGAAGAACCCAAAAAAAGCAACAAATATTTTAAAAGCCCCCCATTGCATTTTTAAAGTCCCCCAAAAAACCAAAGGGCCACCCCTTGATACTGGCCCCCCGGGCCCCCAAAGGCCCTTTTGGCCCCCTTTTGCAATGTCCAGCATCTCCCGCAGAAAGGACGGGGGCTGTAAACCTGATGTGGCTTTTTCAGGGGCGGGTTTTTTTTCCCAGGTGGCCTCATGGTAAACCACATGTGCCACGCTTTTCCCCTTGGAACAAATGGGGGTTGTCGGGAAAATTTTTAAGAAATTTTTCCCCCTTTTCCCCCCACCAAAAGCGCACTCTTCCTCCTCTCTAGTGTAGTTGCATTTCTCCACTTTGGGCTCTGGGTCAGTGAGACAACATTACAGGAGGTATTTTGCAGCTACTTCTTTGGCAGTCAGATCCGCTAGCCTATTTCCCTGTACCACCGGGTCATTACCTTTTGATGATTTACAGTGCATCAAAGCCACTAACTAGAGCCAAAACAGCTCCAACAAATCCAACATAGCATCTGCATATTTGACCGCCTTCCAGCAGAAGTCGTAAAAGCCTCTTTTCCCTCCACAATGCCTCATGGCAATGAAGCGTTAAAAACTGCAAAAACAGGAATCAGGTATAAATATTAACCCTTGTTTCTTCGGCCATTTTCAGTGGCACCAGTCAGCACAAATTAGCTCAGCCAAAGGGGTTGGACCCAGGAGGCAAGGTTCTGCTTCAAGAACTCCATCCTCCCAGGTGGACAACAGCATACGGTATAACGCCTCCTTATGAAACTGATCCATCCGTGTATAGGGTTAAATCTACCTGTTCCCAAGGGAAATCACGCATCGGGCCTACTGGAATTAAACCAAGTCCATTGTCTCAATGCAGCCGTTCTGAGGGATCTGAAGGGCTAGGCAAAAAGTGTTGCAGGATTTAACATGGGACACATCTCAAGGTAACAGGGGTTATTATAAAAAACACCCTCATACTTAGTCAGTCGCTCATTTGTCAGCCAACGCGACCCTTTGAATCTAGCAGTGCTTTTGTACATGATGTGACCCTCACTGTGAGTGCTTTCCTAGGTGAGCTTGGTAGTTCTCTGATTAAATCCACCGCAGCTGCAACAGCTCCTCAAACAAGGGTTAAGCCCAGTTTATAATGTGTCTAACTGTTTGGACAAATAAGCTACAGGGCGTTGCCATGTACCTAAATACTGTGCCAAAACCCCTATTATTAGTCCCATCTCTTTCTGCAGCAAAGAGATAGAATTGCTTGTCTAAGTCTGGCAGGCTCCAGCGCAGGTGGTGAGATTACAGCTTATTTCAACATCTGGAAAGCCAGGTCACAATCTTCTGTCCACTCAAAAGGACTTTATTGTTTCTCTAGTGGCCTGATACAATGGCTTTGTAATGACAAGAATAGGAACCCAATGTCTCAATAAGAAGTGGTTCCTAGAAACCCTGGTCTGTCTTCTGTTCAGTTGGAATGGCACAAATGACTCTTCCTCTCAACTTCCAACACTTTACTCCCCTGGGTCAGCCCAAAGCCTAAGTATTTAACCTCTTTTTTGACACAACTGGTGTTTTTCTTAGACACTTGTACCCTTTCTCCTCCAACACTTTCAACAGTTCTAGATGTAATGTTTACACCCTTCTTTTGTCTTTGTACTGACCAACAGGTCATCCACATATTGAAGCCAAACACCTTCAGTCTCTGAATTTCAAATCTGACAAGTCCTGAGCTAAGGCCTGACCAAAAATGGTGGGGGAATTCTATAACCTTGAGGAAGTCTCATCATAGTTGTGCTTAGACGTTTGCCCTCTTTTTGGGGTCTCCCATTGGAAGGCAAAAGGGTGGGGGAGATGGAGCTAACCAATGGAAAAAAAACACCCCTTAAATTAATTTTAGAAACCAACAGCCGGGTTTTATTGGGACTCATCATTATTTGGATTTTGGGCCCGGGGAATGTTCGTAGCTTTTGACAGCTCAAGGTCTTTTACAATGCGATACTTTCCATCTGATTTACGAACAAAAGGGGGTCAACCAAGCTGATTCCCCAAAAAACAATAATCCCAAAAACGAAAATCTTTTTTCCCCCTTCCCCTTCCCCCGGGGCCCCTTTACGGGGGTTGGGCCTTTCTCAAAGGGGTTTTCCGTTTTTTCTCCACCCCCCAAGGGGGCCTTTATCGCCATTCCTGGTTCATTATCTTCCCCCCCAAAAACCCCCAGGCCCCCACCAAACTGTATTTCTTTTTTAAATTTTGGAACTAAACAATCTGTATTTTTTTTTCTTGGGGTGTTCCAAACCCGTTTTCCTTAAAAAAACCCCCAATTTTTCCCTTTTTCTTCCCGAAAAATTTTCCCTGAGGGGGGAAAAAATTGGGGGTTTAAGTAACTTTGGGGGAATTTCTTCCAGCTGTTTTTTTTGCTGTAAAAAAGGAATTTCTGGGCTTTTTCCGTCACCCCCCAAAACCCCTTATGCTTAACCCCTTTGGGGGGTTTTAATTTTTTTTTACTACCAATTTTTTCCCCACCCGGGGCTCCAGGGGAATTTTTTCGTTACCTTCCCCAATACCAAAATTAAAAGGGGCCCTTCCCCAATAACAGAAAAGCCCTCCCCAAACTTCAACATTTTTCTTCCCACTCAACTTCCTCCCTTTTTTTCTTCCTGCATGGCAGAGCCACAACAGCCTCTTAAAGGGCCCAAACTTTTCCCCCTCCCTTCCCCAGGGGTTTCCCCGATCCCCCGGGGGAGTTTTTCCTTTTTCTAGCATCACTTTCTTCTGACATTTCCCCCAAAAATTTTTTTTCCCGTGGCCCTCTTTTTCCCCAAGGACTGATTTTGACCCAATTTAAACTGTCCTCACTGGTTCCTCTCCTGACCCTCTGCCACGAATTATTTCCTCTCCTCTTCTCCTGACCTTTTCTTCAAACATGCTCACCAAAAACTCTATATATCCCTTTCTTCTTCTATCCTTCTTCTCCTCCTCCACCTGCTCCCTGGCCATAAACACTTGATCCGCAATTGCCAACAGTTCAGTTAAAATTCTGCCCAAAACCCTGGCTGTTTCTGGGGGCTTTCTGATTTGATGAGAGATGAAGGATTGCAAAGAGAGCAAACCCCTCCCATCATTCTGCTCTAGGTTGTAAGGGCTATATTTTCTGTAAGCTCTCCCCAAACGCTCGAGGAAAGCAGCAAAGAATGCCTCAACTTTATCCTGTTGGACTCCTTGTATCTTTTGGATACTAGAAGGCCGGGTGGACCCTGTCTGATGGCCTTACAGGAATTTGCTGGTAGTCTTTAATTCTGTCTCTCTGATCCACATGACTGGATCCCATCCTGATTCTGTTCCACTGGGAACCTAGTACCCCAAATGCAACAGCTTCTATCTGCCCATGTCCCTCTTGAGCTATCAATCTGGCCTGATTGATGATGCACCTTTCTCTCCTGCCACAGTGAACAGGGCATTTAACAGTTGTTTATAATCCCACCACGGGGTCATGGGTAGCCATAATTCCTTCCAATTGATCCCCATAGCACGAGGTTGCTCAGAATATGGGGGGGGGGGGGTTATGGTTCCAATTAAAAATGTCCGAAGAAGAAAACGGGGCGATCAGATAGGCCTGTTGAACCCGGTTATGCCCGTCCAGTAGTGGGATTCCTGCCTTATAGGGCATTCTAATGCCCTCTCTCCACCTCTCTCTTGCTTTTCTTCTTCCCTTGCTTCCTGCCCCTGTTTTTACTTTGGTTCTCATTGGAGATGCCATGCCCCTCACACTGTGCCTTCTGTGTAAATCCGCGAGCCTATCGCTCTTATGGATTCAAAAGATCTGCTCCGCTGCACTTTGGGGGTCACAATCAACCTCCCCCCCTGCTTCACCAATCCCTCTCCTCACGTTTGGGACGATCATCATCCTGCCAGCGCCAGGGGCTGGACATCTCGCCTCTCTCACCTTTGCTTCTTCCAGGGGTAACAGTCTCATGAGAGAGAGGGCCTGATAGGCAGGCGGCTCTTCACACAAAACAGGTCCCTTTCTACAAACAGAACAGGGAATGTCACTATTGCTGGTGTTCGAAACTGGAGGAGCCGGGCGCTGTGGCTGGGGGCCTTTGCTCTGGCAGACGGAAACGCCCCGCTTTGAACCCGCATTTGCCTGGCTCCTAATTCGAATTGGAAAGTCATTGGGAGATTTACTGGAGTTGAAATTACGATGGGAACAGGAAGAAACTCTGGGCTTGCCGGGAGCGGCAGGCGGGACAGACGGGATTGGTGCAGTGGGAACAGCCGGACCGCCTCAGAATGCGTCCACGGCCGTTGACGTCATCTGGACGGCCGAGCCTGTCCCAAGGGTGGGGACATGGCTGGAGCTCGAACAGGGGCACTCAAACTGGCGTTGAACGGGGGCGGGCGGCTCCCACGCTCGGTTGGGGCAATGTCTCTCTCTGTCTTCTCCTTAAAGGGAAGGTCTTCTTGTTCCGCCCGGCAGCACCGGAGCTTTCTTTCTACCTTTCTGTTTACAAAGCACCCTTTCTTCTCACGGATCTTTGGGCCAGCCACCAAACCCCCTTGGAGCGACCATGCGTTCCCGTGTTGCAGAATAAATCCACTGGTCGTTTGGATGGACTGCAAAACAATAATCCTCAAGTTGCTGACACTTATCCCAATCCCAAGTCCCTGTAAGCTTGGCCATCCGATCCCACGGACGGGTGCCAAAACCTCTGTGCACAGATTACTAAGTTCAAAAGATTTCATCTCTTGGGGTTTCCTTCTACTGCCAACAGGCAGAACCTGTCCCAGTTATCTAACACACATTGCAAAGGGTCTCTTTCTTCTGCTTTGATCCTGCACTCCCATTTCTCTTGCCTAAGATCAAACCCTTCAGTGCTCTCCCCAACCCCAATGTGTGTTCCCTCAGTGTTAAAGTGCTTGAAATAGACTATACTTGCCAGCTCCTGAAGAACCCGGACTCGCGTCTCGCCTCCCGCGTCACCACTCGATTTGCGTCGGCTCTTGGGCGAACGGACCTGACATCGCCTCTGACTCCCTGGGCGCGCTTGTGCCGGTTGCCAGCCCACAACGGCTGGGCACCTTGTTACTGTGTCCCCGGACCTTTACACCTGCCCGTCTCAAGGGGCTAAGCCCCAGCTGCCCCTTCCTTGGCTTTGAGTTCACCTATAACTTTAATTGCAGTCTCTCCCCGGGTCCACAGGCGTTCGTTTGGGGCGAACCAGGCGGCCGGCTCAGTGCAAAAGTGGTCAAAATAGGCGGGGCCCTCCCAGCCCTCCTGGGTCGCCTCACCTTACTAGCCCGGGAGCGGGGCTGTCCACAACGGGGACCATGTTTGTTTTTCTCACCACAGACCCGTCTAAATATCTTTTTTAAATCACGTCGAGGTCACCAAATGAAGCAGCCAAATTAAGGAGTTATGGAACTCCAAGTACCAAGTTAACTTACCAAGCTACCTGATCGTGACGGGGCTAAGGATGAGGAAGAACACACGCAACTGTGAAATAGGTGAAAATCAAAGGATTTATTTCTGGCACCAGCTGGTGGGCTCTGCCAGCAGAACACGGCTGCAGATAGGGCAAAAGACCCGTCACTTCTCATACAAAGACATTTATACCTCAATGGAGTCATTTCAGTTAAACCCCCTTCTTCATGGATGAAAACAATCATAATTGGCTGGTGATTACTGTTAATTTCATGTTTGACATTTCATTAATCCAATAAACAGTGCATTTTCATTAGCATCACATCTTTAAGTCACACCTATGAATGAGAACAATAGTCATTTATAAGTTAGTCCTTTCTCACAGTACAGCTATCAATCTTGAGTCTCTAATGTCCCTGATTTGAAACATTGACTTCCAGGCTCCGTGCCAGCAACGGAGGGGGTCAGACTCTCTGTCATGCGCAGTGCTTTCTTTATTCGCATTAAGTTCTCCCATAGCACAATCTGTACTGCTTTTCACCCATCTAGCCTATGTTATCTCAAGTCAGGCACAGGGTGTATTAGAATGCTTCAATCACAGTGTTATTCTCATATTGCAAGTGCCTGTCTGATTCTTGGCACAGGAACACGCATTTCAAAGCTAAACACGCATGTAGCATCACTCTCTGACTGTACTTTTTGCACGGAAAAGTACCAAACCCGCTTTAAGGTAAAGTGGCCCTCTGTGATGTGACTGGAAATGTTCGGCTGCTGCTAGGTGTCAAGTGTGTGAGGGGAAACAAGGGAAGGAGGGATGAAAGAGAAAAGGAAAAGGGGGGAGTAAGAAAAGTAAGGATGGAAGAAACAAAAGGAAGAGAAATGCTGGGGAAAGGTATTAAGAATGGGGAAGAAAGAAAGAAGGAAAGAGTGAAGGGAAAGGGAAGAAAAAAACTAGGGAAGAAAAAGCATGGAAAGGGGGAAGGTGTATGAGGAAAAGTAAGAAGAAAGGGGGAGAAAAGAGAAAGGGACAAGGTGCAAGAGAGGAAGAAAAGAAAGAACCACAAAGTACAAACCTGGCCAACATTGGGTATATACTCTAGTTATACACAGTTTGACAGCAATTTTATTGCCATGGCTGAATGCTAAAATCACTTTAAAATTTCATTGACAGCTGTGTTATCTAAGATCCCTACATGCTGCACTATAGAAATGATAGACCTTTTGGGCACCCCTATGAGAGGGAAATGTCATTGTCCGGGCTGTAGTGAGTTATGATCAAAATCTCTGTTTATATTATTTTTAGCTGGGATCTGTGACATCATTAAATATTCCATTATTTTAAATGTCTGAATTTGTCATGGAGCGTATTATTCCTGGTATTAGGTTGAACTTACTGAACTGGATTTTGCATGTAGTTAGGTAGGTGTGGTAATCTCAGGAATGTAATATGTAATTGCACAACAGTGTCTAGAAAATGAACTTGGCATGTGGACTGGACTGCCTTCAGGTAGAGGGAACAGTGGAAATAATGGAAATCATAGAACATTTTCATCAGAGCCTCCTATTAGTTTTCTGTGACGAAGGAGGTGGAAATAGCTATTTTGAAATATCTTTCATAACCCCAAGTATTGTAACACAAAAGTGTTGCTATATTCATGAGGATGACATGGACTTTTTAGAATTATACTGTATGTACGGGTATTTATGTGTAACCTTTTGATTTTTGGTACTCAGTAGTGGTTATGCCAGTTCCTTCCTCTGAAATAAAGTCTACAGCACCTCCTCGTCCTTGGTGGTCTCCCAGTTGAGAACTAACCAGAGAGGACTCTTCTTAGCTTCCAATATTAAATAAGGACCTGCTACCTTTAGGATACTTTGGTTGTTCAAAATGATCATGCCTCTAATATATATACACCTGTTATTTATTTATTTATTTATTTATTTATTTAGTGTTGAAAGCATTGCATAAGTAAAATTAGTATAAAACTGATAAAATAGAAGGAACAACAAGCTGCTAAATAAATTTAGACCAAAAACAGTCAACAGCAACGGCATTGTCTTTAGCTTTAAACAGTTATCTGTGCATGAGGCAGGGTATTTTGGATTAGTGTACAGATGCTGAGTTGTTTGTTCTACTGATCTACTCCATTTAGCTAGGTTGTCTTTTGATCTGCCAACTCCACTTCTGAGTCTGTTCAGGAACTTCCAAATTGCCCATTCTTGGTTTGCCCCTGGAGGAAGACCCTTGAGGGGGACATCCAGTTGGAGTTTCCTGGTTTAGCTGCCCAGGTAGATAATCTTGCTGTTGCTGGGCAAACATTAAGAGGAGTGGTGGTTCTCATGAAACTTTCCATTGATTTGAGTCTACTGGGAGGAGGCTGATAGCCTGCAGTGGGTGGCTTTCACAGTGTTCAGCCTGTTGTTAACCAGGTTTGCATTTTGTTTTTGGCTTTCTTTTTCTTCCTCCCTTTTCATCACACACCTAGTTCCTCTCTCTTCTTTTTAGCTCTGGGACCAAAAGGGGTGTTTTTAGTTCCATCCCCTCAATTATTTTAGATTGGATAGGATAGGGTAGGTATATGTACCAAGTTTCTCCAGATACATCAGACCACGCAGTATCCTTTGTAGTGCAAACAAAAACAACCTACCTACCTACCTACCTACCTACCTACATACATACATACATACACTTTTATACAGAGATATATAATAAGTGATACTCACAATTTCAGTGACTTCATTTTACCTATAAGACTACTAACAGTAGCAAGACAGTGGGAAGAAAGGAAAGATGAATACTTAATAGAGTAGTTTGAAAGCAGCTTGTTACTGATTTGTTTTGTATTACAATTGAAAGCATTCTATGTTTGGTCCATTTCTTGTACATTTACCATGAAACAATTTTTGACCCAAATGTAACATTTTTTTCTACTTCAATAGCAATGCTAAAATATAATATAGTGTTTTCATTTTATACTGGCTCTATAGCATAGCAAAATTTTTAATATTTCAATGGAGTCAGAGAAAATCATTCTGGTTTTTGGTTGATTTTTTTTTTTGGGGTAAATATATACTGCCAGAAAGTCCATATGACAAAATCTTGGTACCATTGAGTCTTTATAATGTTTGAGTGCATAGAAAGTGATCTCAATGTGTGATTTTCTCTTCTCAAAATTGCCTCTTTCCAGCAGCATTCTGAGATTGATAGAGAGCTCGAATGAGAGAAAAACAGATGGAGAAAAGTAGTTAGGAAGACAATGAAAGTGTAGGAAATTTTATAAGATCTGCTGTACTTTAAATGGTACTGTTTGCGTATGCCACATCTCATGAAACATGAGTACATAACATGACACATTCTTTCTAAATATCCTAGATCAAAGTATATAATGTTTTCTAATTTTTGAGGATGCTCGAATCCCCTTTTCAGTTCTTTCTTCTCATCTATTTTGACCAAGCAGACAGGAATAGAGGATGACGACAGACATTTCTCTCTCTTGCTCCCTACACAAAAACAACTCTGAGCAATTATTCTTTGGAAAAATGTAGATTAATCTTAGAGTGCAGAAGTATGAATTAATATGTATTTTTATACCTCATGTAATTATACCTCACTCTGCCATAATAGTATGTTGTTATGTGTATTGCTTAATCCAGTCCCAGGCTTGAAAAACAGTAATCAAGTTAAATTCTAAGAAGCAAATTAAACCTTGACTCCCATGACTTTTTCGAGATCTTAAGTGGGAATGTTCTCAGAGACAGATTTATAAGAACAGTATACTCAGTTCCAAAACCATTGATGTTTTGGTACTACCTGCAGTTTGAAGTGTATGCTCCCAGAAAGAAATTATCCATCACTTAGAACAGAGCTTTCCAAACTGTGTGTCTGACATGTTAGTGTGTTGGATGCAGTGTGTATGTCGTGATCCAGACCACCTTAAGAAGCCAGGCACAATAAAGTAAACAGTTTATTAGCAACAGCCCCAAAGCTTCTCACAGCATCCCAAATGAGCCAAGAGGCACAGCAAAATGATGAGACAAAACAATAGGTAGAAAACTCCAAGTTCCAACTCCTTCACAAGAGGAATGATGCTGAGAGAGTGTGTTTGAACAACCCAAGATCACAACCACCAAGAAGAACAGGCTACTTCAAGGCAGAGTATCAAACAAGTGGTAACAGCGATGTCAAAGAGTAGATGCGTCGTCACAGTCCAATTGTCATGCCAGGAGGAAAACTAGATGAATAGTCATCAGTCAATCCTTACGTCAAGCCAGGAGGGATGCAAACGAAGTAGCGAAGTCAGATCAATCCAGAGTACAAAACGAAGAAGCAAGGAAATCTAGCACAGAAGGGATTTAAGATGGAACAGCCAAAGACAGGATACACAGATGCGGAAGCCCGCGAAATACAATACCAGGATCCAGAATTCCATGTCCACAGTCAGTCCAACGATCAGTCCAGCAGCGACCCAGCACAGAAGGCAAAGGCCTGGATGGCAAGAACAATGCCTTGCCAGCTGCAACCAATGGTTAATTGCAAGCCCCCTTTATTCAGTCCTCCTCAGGGCTTGATTGCACCAACGCCCCTTCCCCATTTCCTTCAGCTGCCAGCATCTCCTCCTGTGCCACCCTTTGTCTTTCTCTCCAGGCGATCCGTCTCCTGCAACGACTCAACTCTCCCCAACAGTCCCCATGAGACCCATTCCCAGCACTCCAACTCCCATCTCCCGTGAACCCTGCAAACGAATCACTGCTAGTGGGTTTCAAGCAGACATCCTGTATTTGTTGCACATTAGTCCAATCCATCTCATTAGAGCCTCCTTCAGTACTCTGTGGACCCTCATCCATACCTCCCAATGACTGCTCGTTCCCACTCCCATTCTTCGAAAAACCCAGAAACCCAGAAACGTTTCATCCCCAGAAGAATCGCTAGGTATTTGCCTCAATCTCTTCATTTCTTGCTCCTCATCCGACTCTTGCTCATGAGTAGACCGTTTGGCATTTCTAGCTACAGACTCCTCTCAACCTCAGGCTCAACTACAACAGTGTCACTTGAATCTATGTGAAATCTATAAGTAACACATTATATACCTGTTTTTAAATGTATATAAATGAAAGGTTTTTATGAGATATGTTGTGTCACCATACATTTTGTTATTACTATTTATGTATTACAATTTATACCTCTTATAAGGAGTTGGTTTAACCTCCAGTTTGCCAGCAAAACTCTGAAGTATTGTGTCACAAAATGATGCATGTCTAAAAGGTGGGTCACCAGCATGAAATGTGTAGAAAGCTCTGTATGCCGTCACACCAGGTCTGTTTGAAATTAAAACTGGCAGATGTGTTGTCCTTTTTACCTGGTGGACTGCAGAGCGCTTGCTGAAAAAGCTAGGTGGTCTGACAACCCAAAAAACACTCCAAAATAAAGTTGAAAATCAAACAGTTTATTCAATAACAAAGTCTTTGCAGGACTTGGCACAGCTTCTTAATGGTTGCAAAAAAACAGAGTGGAAATGCCTTGGGTTGTTGCTCAAAAGATTCCTACTGCTTCTTTTTGGATGACAGGAAACCCGATATTTCCCACCCTGGTCCTAGGTGTTTGGTTGAAGGAACCACTCCTTCCCCTCTAAACCTAAGCTCAGTCCAAAGGTGACCTAAAGCTGGGCTGGTAACCAGATGTCTATCCTATACAGCATGCAAAGCCAGTCTCTGCAAGGTACCATAAACTCATCTGGTTCCAGCAGTCCCCCAGCTAATGGTCAAGCAAATAGCAATCAGCAGGTCAGCATGCAGGTAAGCACCCAGGTAAGCACCCACGTAGGCACCCAGTACTTACGGTGACCCTTTCGGAGCCAATCCTGGCTGGCCAAAAACACATCTGGCTTCCTTCCCTCTCTGAAAGAAACTAAAACACTTTCTAAAATGGAGGCCAATCCCCAGGAAGAAAAAGGGGCGGACACCAACTAAAAAGATACATTTGCAGAGCTTTAGGTGGCAAATTCTGCACCAGGCTGCAACCTTGCTAATAATTAACAGGCAAGGTGCCAGTGTGCCTGGAACAGTCCCAGGAAAGATGCAAAAGGAAAAATGCTGCCTTTTTAAAAACCAAACTATGGGGCTATGCATATAAAACGTCTGGAGGACGGAACACTCTGACTTAGAGAATATCCATACTACAGTCTTAACGTGGTTCAACAAGCTACAAGGATTATCTGGAAAGTAAGATTACAAGGCACATAGCTCTCACGGGGAATTTTCTAGGGGAAAGTTGATATCACTGCCGTGTAGTGGGGAGCCAGCGGAAGCGAATGGGTAGGGCCAGTCATCAGTACCTCATCGACTGGCATTGTGGTGAAGGTTCAAGGTGAGGGCCTCATACCATTTCCCTCCAAGTGCAAAAAAAATTCGTACTGTAATACACTACCTACATGCTGAGGGCATGAACGCTACTGCGATTTATTGCAAAATTCTTTTCAGTTTATGGAGATGATGTAATGTCAAAACAGCATATCACATAATGGGTATGAAATATATTGTGAGACCATGAAGAAACTTCAGGGCCATCCAAAACAAATGTCGTGGATGCCGACAGTGGGACTCTGTCTCCTTCATGATAGTGCGCGTCCTCACACGACTCATGCAACACAAGAGTTGTTGACTTCATTTGGTTGGGATGTTTTAAACCACCCCTCTCACAGCCCTGATCTTGCACCCAGTGACTATCATCTGTTCACTAAATTGAGGGGATCCTGGGTGGAAAACACTTTTCCAATGTCAACAAGGTGAAAATCGAAGTGACAAACTGACTGAAAAAGGCAGAGAGAAACTTGTATGACACAGGCAATCAAAAGTCATCCCATGGATGACAAAATGTATTGAACTGAATGGTGATTATGTGGAAAAATAATATAATGCTGCAATCCATGGAAGTTTTATTAAAATATATTCATTCATGGTATTATTTTTTTTAAAAAAAATCTTGTAACCTTATTTTCCGGATAACATTTGTATATTGGAAAGTTGGATTTGTCTAACATTTCTACAGTACATTTTGCAATTTTCTTTTAGGATAACTGTATCTATTGAAATGTTATAAATCTAACTTTTTTAAAAAGTAAAGAGAGATCATTCTGTTTAATAGAGTTTCTGTGTAAGATGAGTTATTACAGTGTACATTATTTTCTTGGAGAAAAATAAATTTAAGCTCACAGATAAATGATAAATACCAGTTAGACATAATATATTATTAAATCACACCGAAAACATTATAGTGTTATGACAACCACTGTACACAAAGCCCTCTATTCTCTCAAACACATTATTTGAAAAGTGAATTGTAGTGTTAATTCAAGAAAATTATAGCAGAATAAGGCATAATTTTCAGTTAGCAAAGTTCCACAAACCATTTTGCCAAGAGAACATTGGACTTCCCAAGAAAGGCACAGGAAGACATTGTTAATATCATTTGTGATATCTAGAATAAGAGTCTTTGTTTTCTTTGCAGTCCTGAGAATATCCTCATGAGATCTGACACTTTGCTTTCCAAAACGAGACGTTTCTACAGACATGGAACATACTACATTTGTAGTAATAGTTGTTGCGTTTGATAGCCATTTTATTTTTTTTAATGGAGAATGGATCCCATTTTAACCAAATAGAAACATTATGCCTCTGGGGACTTCAAGGGTATGGCTAAGAAGTAAAGTTTGTCAGAAATGGATCCTAGACGGCCTGTGGGAAGCCTGAATTGCTGTCACAAGTGTATAAAATGTCTTGTATTTTTCTATGGAGTTATGCTTGTGTGTTTTTGGCATTGGCTTGGTACTTGAAGTCCTTTTGGCCAAACTATAATAAACCTCTGTAGTTTGTCTTCAGTCCAGAGTGCTTGTTCTCAGTTCCTGGCTAATCTGGTTTATCAGAAGCTCACTAGGCACGTACCTTATTATCCATGGTCCTAGCTGAAATCACTTCATGATTGCCACAGTTCAAAGCTAGCTGTAAACTGTATTAAAAGTTCAGTGTAGACGGGACTTCATTCTTTCTGTGGAACTTGTCTCAGCTTTCAAGAAAAGCACTCTTATCTCAGAATAATAAATCTAATTAAAAGAAGAGTGAAGACTGGGAACTTTTTTACTTCTCAAATTAACTCCATCTAAATCTGACTACAAGATTTAAGAGTGGGTTTTCTGGTTAGCAAGCCCCTCCTTCTTTGAACTCCAGAAATGAAACTCTTATTTGTTTGGTTGGTGGAAGGGAAGACTTTAACATGAATTACAAAACACTTTATTAATAACTGGGTGACACCAAAGCTAAGATGATGAAGAAGAAGAAGAAGATGAAGAAGAAAATAATAACAACTTTATTTTTATACCCCGCCACCATCTCCCCGAAGAGACTTGGGGCGATTTACAAGGGGACCGAGCCTGAAAATACAGATTAAAACACAGCGAATAAAATAAAAAGAAACAGAATAAAATCAACATCAGAAAAAACATGACATCACAGTACACATTTTAAAAACAGCATAATGGCTGAAAGACTAAGTGCTGAGTGCAGAAGGATCAGGAAATGTGCAATCGTTTCTAGATAGAGCCCAGGGAAAGTGCAAAATGTGTTTCAATTCAGTTTGGGTTACAGCTGGGAGGGTAATGTCCTAAAGTATTTACAGTAACAGGATGAAATACACATACCGTATTTTCTGGCATATAAGACTACTTTTTAACCCAAGAAAATCTTCTCAAAAGTCAGGGGTCATCTTATACGCGGGAGTAGCCTTATACGCGGGTGTAGTCTTATACGCCAGGAGTCATCTTATAGAGCAGGTGCTGAAACTTCCAATCCGGATTGGAGAATCTGTGTGTCAGGGCTAGAATCTCTATGCCTGGGGCCAGAGACAGATCCCAGCCTGCCATGAGCCTACTACTTTCACCTGAGTTGCTGAGTCAGAGAGAGATGACTCAACCATGAACTTTGCTCTATTTCTTTGCAGTTGAATATACTGGGACTATGACCTTTGGTCTAGATAAGACTCTGGGGTATGATGTAATACCCAGAACTCTGGGTAATGCAAAGACTCACTGGGATTGCTGAGTCAGGATGCAACCCTCTCCAGGCATTGCATGGGGAGGGATTAGTATATAAGGATTGTGGTGATGGGAAGCGGGTGCTTCAGCTTTATAGGTTTTGTGTCTTCAATAAACTACCACTGGAAGAAGCAGCAGTTCTGTAGCGTCTTTACTGG
>JARBWK010001173.1:0-20774 GCA_030556195.1 Anolis apletophallus | reverse complement strand
GGTGGACCATGGATGATGGGACTTGAAGTACCTCCACTCACTTCCCAAGACTGCTGCGACCTCATCCAATGACTGATCAAGACCAAACTTGCACAAAAGCCCTCATGACCCACTCTACATCCTGGTGCTGTTTGGAGGGGATGGACCATGGATGATGGGACTTGAAGTACCTTCACTCACCTTCTGAGACCACTGCGACCCTCATCCAATGAATGATCAACACTAAACTTGGCACTAAGAGCCCCATGACCCACTCTACATCCTGGTGCTGTTGGGAGGGGGATGGCCCATGGATGATGGGACTTGAAGTACCTTCACTCACCTTCTGAGACCACTGCGACCCTCATCCAATGAATGATCAACACTAAACGTGGCACTAAGAGCCCCCATGACCCACTCTACATCCTGGTGCTGTTGGGAGGGGGATGGCCCATGGATGATGGGACTTGAAGTACCTTCACTCACCTTCTGAGACCACTGCGACCCTCATCCAATGAATGATCAACACTAAACGTGGCACTAAGAGCCCCCATGACCCACTCTACATCCTGGTGCTGTTGGGAGGGGGATGGACCATGGATGATGGGACTTGAAGTACCTTCACTCACCTTCTGAGACCACTGCGACCCTCATCCAATGAATGATCAACACTAAACGTGGCACTAAGAGCCCCCATGACCCACTCTACATCCTGGTGCTGTTGGGAGGGGGATGGACCATGGATGATGGGACTTGAAGTACCTTCACTCACCTTCTGAGACCACTGCGACCTCATCCAATGAATGATCAACACTAAACGTGCCACTAAGAGCCCCCATGACCCACTCTACATCTTGGTGCTGTTTGGAGGGGGATGGACCATGGCCAATGGGACTTGCAGTACCTTCACTAACTTCCTGGGACCACTGCAAGCCACATACACATCTAATAGGAACCAACCTTGGCACACAATGCCTTCCTCAAATAACCCGGGCACCGCCAGGTCCTCAGCTAGTGAGGGATAAATAAACTCTATCCAACCCATTCAGGATGTTGAAAAGAGTGAGTTATGTTACCAGGAAGTCAGGAGACTGAGATGATGAGACGTCCCCAATCTCGAAGCTGTGATTTAATTTTGGTTTTCTGGCAGCTGTTCCTCATTATTCGTTTGGTTGCGTGGGTCCCTCAACAGCGTTGGTGCAGGTGCTCCAAACAGACCGTCCCCCGTTTTACTTTCCAAGCGCAGACGATGAAGAGTTGAGAAGGTCACCCCCATACGTGCCAAGGTCAGCTTCCATTCTTCCTTAAAGGATCTACATTTAAGCCTGGAACCCCAGGTTTCAGCGGTGGCCGGGGGAGCTTTTGCACAGTTGAGACTCGTGCGCCAGCTGCGCCCGTACCTTGGGAAGTCTGATCTGACTACGGTCGTCCACGCTCTGGTCACATCCCGAATAGATTACTGCAACGCACTCTACGTGGGGCTGCCTTTGAAGACAGTTCGGAAATTGCAACTAGTCCAGCGGGCGGCAGCCAGAGTGCTAACGGGAGCTACCTACAGGGAGCAGACCACCCCCCTGTTGTGTCGGCTCCACTGGCTGCCGGGCCAATTCCGGGCTCATTTCAAAGTGCTGGTTTTGACCTTTAAAGCTCTATACGGTTCTGGCCCAGCTTACTTGTCCGAACGCATCAGCCGCTACGTCCCACCCCGCAACCTAAGGTCATCCGGGAGGCCCTGCTCTCGCTCCCCCGACCTCTCAAATGCGGTTGGTGGGGACGAGGACAGGGCCTTCTCGGTGGTGGCCCCCGCCTGTGGAATGCGCTCCCTATGGAGGCACGGTCCACCTCATCCCTCCTGGCATTCAGGAAAAGGTAAAATCCTGGCTCTGGGACCAGGCATTTGCACACCAGCATTAAGCAGCATGTTAGATGGGGATTTTAATGGAAATGGATGAAGAGGGTCGATGTTTTTATGGATTGCATATTGTTTTAACTCGGAATGACTGTGTATGTGGCTGATGGAACTGCATTTTAATGTGTTTTTTAATGTATTTTAATTGTTGTGGGGTTTTGGGGTTTTATGCTGTTATTATGTGGGCATCGAATTGTGCCGTACTGTAAGCGCTCTGAGTCCCCTCGGAGTTGAGAAGAGCGGGGTAAAATCCTGAAATAAATAATAAATAAATAATTTTTTTGTTCTTCCTTCAATCAAACTCCAGGAAACAAACAACTCTTTCCCAGGCCCGGATTACCCATAAGGCCACCCTAGGCCAGGGCCTAGGGTGGCAACTATTGGGGGGCAGCAGATCCGGACCCCCCCAAAGTTTTAATTTTTTGAAAAAATTCCAAAAAACATTCGGGAAAAAAGTGTGCATGTGCGCAGCAGCGGAAGCGCCCCCTCACTGCTGCTTGCACCGGCACCGCCCCTTTTCCTTCAGTCAGTGAAGGAAGAGAGGCGGTGCCGGTGCGAGCAGCGGGGAGGGGCCTAGGACTTCCCTCCGCCCCTCCTGACGCGAGAGAGGAGGGGCGAGTGAAGTCCGGCACCCTCCTGCCTGCTGCCGCTCCGCCCCTCTTCCTTCAATCAGTGAAGGAAGAGGGGCGGTGCCAGCACGAAGAGCGGGAGGGGGCCTAGACTTCCTCCGCCCCTCCTGACGTGAGAGAGAGGAGGCGGAGGGAAGTCCCACCGCGGCGCGCCCTCTTCCTGCAGCTCGCACTGGCACCACCCCTCTTCCTTCAGTCAGTGAAGGAAGAGGGGAGGTGCCAGCGTGAGCAGCGGGGAGGGGGGGCTAGGACTTCCCTCTGCCCCTCCTGACACAAGAGAGGAGGGGCGGAGGGAGTCCCGCCGCCGCCTCACCCTGCTGCTCGCTGGCACCGCCCCTCTTCCTTCAGTCAGTGAAGGAAGAGAGGCGGTGCCGGCACGAGCAGTGGGGGGGGCTAGGACTTCCTCCGGCTCCCTGATGTGAGAGAGAGGGGGCGGAGGGAAGTCCCGCCACCGCCCCCCTCCCTAGCCTGGCGCACCGCCCCTCTTCCTTCAGTCAGTGAAGGAAGAGGGGCGGTGCCGGCGCGAGCAGCGGGAGGGGGCCTAGGTCTTCCTCCGCCCCCCTGATGTGTGAGAGAGAGGGGCGGGGCGGAAGTCCCTGCGCCGCCCCCCTGCTGCTGGCGCTGGCACCGCCCTCTTCCTTTAGTCAGTGAAGGAAGAGAGGCGGTGCCGCACGAGCAGCGGGGGAGACTTCCCTCCGCCCCCCTGATGTGAGAGGAGGGGCGGAGGGAAGTCCCGCCGCCGCCTCTCTCTGCTGGCGCTGGCACCGCCCTCTTCCTTCAGTCAGTGAAGGAAGAGAGGCGGTGCCGGCACGAGCAGTGGGGGGGGCTAGGACTTCCCTCTGGCTCCCCTGATGTGAGAGAGAGGAGGGGGCGGAGGGAAGTCCCGCCGCCGCCCCCTTCGCTGCTCGCGCCGGCCCCGCCCCTGTTCTTTCAGTCAGTGAAGGAAGAGAGGCGGTGCCGGCACGAGCAGGGGGCTAGGACTTCCCTCCACCCCTGATGTGAGAGAGAGGAGGGGGCGGAGGGAAGTCCCGGCACTGCCCCCTCCCTGCTGCTCACGCTGTCAGTGAAGGACGAGGGGTGGGGCCGGCGTGAGCATCGGGGCGCCCCCGCAAGCAGCCCCGCCCACAGTAAGCGGCCCCACCCCCACAAGCGGCCTTGCCCCCTGGAGCGGGGGTGGCGCTTCAAGAGTGTGGCCTAGGGTGCCACAATCGCGTAATCCGGGCCTGCTATTTCCCGGAAGGCACATGGCTACTTCTTCTTTTTTCATCCTCTTTACCATTGTAATTTTAAAAAGAGATTTAAAAAGTTAATATTATTTATTTATTTATTTATTTATTTATTTATTTATTATTCGGTTTTATTATCCTCTCTGCAGGCTCGGGGTGGATCACAACAACGGTAAAATACACAATAAAACATACAGTAAAATTCAGTAAAAACGCACAATACATAATGCATAGCCAGTAGCCAGCAAGTTTCAGATCTTAACTCGGACGATGATATGCATCTACATTCAGACTAGCCGAACGCTAGTCCGAGAGGGCAGTCTTGCAGGCCCTTCGAAAGGGCCTAGTTCGTGGATCGCCCGGACGTGGCTGGGCAATGAATTCCAAGTCGTGGGAGCCATGACAGAAAAGGCTCGCTGTCTTGTGCTGGACAAGTGGCAGGAGCGGGGTGATGGAATAACCAGTAGGTTCTGCTCTTCCGAGCGCAGTGATCTCGGGGGAATATACGGGGTAAGGCGGTCCCTTAGGTACTCAGGCCCTAGACCGTGCAAGGCCCTAAAGGTTAAAACCAGCACCTTGAAGGCAATCTGGTACTCAATAGGCAGCCAGTGCAGTTGCCGAAGGATGGGAGTGATGTGCTCCCTCACTGGCGCTCCCACCAGCAAGCGAGCAGCAGCATTCTGCACCAGCTTGAGTTTCCGGATTGTCGACAGGGGAAGGCCCACGTAGGGGCGTTACAGTAGTCCAGCCTCGAGATGACCGTCGCCTGGATCACCGTGGCCAGATCATCCCTGGACAGGTAGGGTGCCAGTCGCCTAGCCTGGCGGAGATGGTAAAACGCCGTTTTGCTGACCATGGAGACCTGGGTCTCCATGGTCAGCAAAGGGTCCAATTGGACACCTAAACTCTTTACGAGGGTTCGAGGCATAGATGGAAACAATCGGGTACGGTGTCCGGCCTGCCGTCCATTGTCAGCAGAAGCTGGGTGTCATCCGCGTACTGATAACACTCCAGACCAAAGTCGCGAACCAGCTGTGCCAGGGGGCGCATGTAAATGTTAAATATTAAGGGTGAGAGGATGGCCCTGGGGACCCCCGCAACTTAATGGGAGCCTCCCGGAGACCTCCTCCCTCTCCACACGTTGTCCCCGATCCTGGAGGAAGGAGGTCACCCATTTAAGGGCAATCCCCCTAACCCCAGTCACAGCTAAACAGTGGGCCAACAATGCATGGTCTACGGTATCGAACGAATTATGACATAAGACTTAATTTGTAACCCATATAATTTGTAATCCAACATTTTCTTCTTCTCCCTGGGCAACTGAAAGAGCAGAGAGACCAAAGGAGCAATACATCCATTAGTAGTCTATCTGGCGGTGCGTCTACACCAGTGTTTCTCAACCTTCCTAATGCCGCGACCCCTTAATACAGTCCCTCATGTTGTGGTGACCCCCAACCATAACATTATTTCCGTTGCTACTTTTGCTAGTGTTCTGAATCATAATATAAATACCTGATATGCAGGATGTATTTTCATTCACTGGACCACATTTGGCACCACTACCCAATACACCCAAATTAGAACACAGTTGGAGTTTGGGGGGAAATAGACATTTGGGAGTTGCAGTTGCTGGGATGTATAGTTCGCCTACAATCCAAGGGTACTCTGAACTCCACCAATGATGGAATTGAGCCAGACTTGGCACATAGAACTTCCATGACCAAAAGAAAATACTGGAAGGGTTTGGTGGGTATTGACCTTGAGTTTTGGAATTGTAGTTCACCTACATCCAGGTAGAGCACTCTGGACTCAAAAAATGATGGATATGGACCAAATTTGACGCAAATACTCAATATGCCCAAATGTAAACACTGGTGGAGTTTGAGGTAAAATAGACCTTGGCATTTGGGAGTTGAAGTTGCTGGGATTTATAGTTCGCCTACAATCAAAGGGTACTCTGAACTCAGCAGCACCTAACATCCTGCTTTGCAACAGCTGCAGACCTGTTTGGCTGGAAGTCAGCCTGAGGAAAATGGAAGTCCTCTATCACCCCGCACCACCGGAAGAACACCATCATCCCCACGTCAGCATAGGCACATCTGTGCTTAAGTCCGTCCAGCAGTTCACCTCCCTGGGAAGCATCATCAACGGCAAGATTGATAAAGAGATAGATCACAGATTAGCAAAGGCATAGAGTGCATTCGGAAGGCTTCACAAAAGAGTCTGGAGCAACAAGCACCTGAGGCAAAGCACCAAAATTAGTGTGTACAGAGCTATCGTACTGTCAATTCTCCTCTATGGGTCTGAAACATGGGTCACCTATCGCCAACACCTACGACTCCTCGAACGCTTTCATCAGTGCTGTCTTCGCACAATCCTAAATGTATACTGGACTGACTATGTGATTAATGTTGCTGTCATTGAGCAAGCAGGGATCACCAGCATTGAGGCCATGCTATTGAGAACACAGCTGCGCTGGGCAGGGCACGTCTTTAGGACGGAGAACCACCGCCTCCCAAAGATACTACTCTACAGTGAACTCGCCATTGGTCAGCGCAAGAGAGGCGCCCCAAAAAGAGATATAAGGACTCCCTGAAACAACATCTCAGGCTCGGCCAGATCGATCTTCAACAATGCGTCCGTCTTCGCGGGGCCCCCCTGAGCGGCCTGAAGACTCGGACCGGTCAAAAGATTGATGGAAGACAAGGCAAGGGGGTAGTGGGTTGATTTGGGGGCTTATTTATTGTTTTGTTTGGTGTTTGTTTTATTTTTAAAACTACTTAGCAGTTGGGAGAGGGAAGGGCGTTTCGGGCCTAGTGGTGGGTGGTGGTACTGCAGCGGCCTAGCAAAGGCCTGCGGGAGGTTGCCAGGCTGTTGTGGCTTAGGGGCACGGAGGAAAGTATTTGCTTCTGACTTGATGTGGTTTGCTTTTGGGGTTGGGTACGTTCTTAGGGATGTGTGGGGCTGAGTGGACACTGGGAGAAATGTTCTTGCAATGTTATGTGAAGTATAAAGTTGCTTAGAGATGTTTTGGTGCCTGGGCTCTGGGGAAGGAATGGGAGGGAAATGTATTTGGCTTTTGTCTTGCTTTGGTCTGCTTATTTATTTATTTATTTATTTATTATTTCGCATTTGTCTGTCCTCCGTCCCCCCCCAAACGGCTCGGGGCGACTTACAACAGTTCGTGAAATACAATTGTCAGATAACGCATAATAACTCACAGTAATACCATTAAGATGGAATTACAATTAGAACAGTTGAAGCAACAAATGGAGTCGCAGTGGGCTGACAGCCAGGCGGTGGGAGCTGCAGTCTAGCTAACTCCGAAGGCTTGTTGGAACAGCAATGTCTTGACTGCTCTCCTGAACGGGAGGAGGCCCTGGGTGGCACGGATGCCGGCGGGCAGTGCGTTCCACATGGTAGGGGCTGCAACACAGAAAGCCCGGCGGCGTGTTGCGGACAGATGGTAGGTCCTCACATTTGGGATGACCAGGAGGTTTAGCTCTTCGGAGCGCAGTGATCTGGTGGGATGGTATGGGACAAGGCGGTCCCGCAGGTACACTGGCCCCAGACCATGTAAGGCCTTAAAAGTCAGGACTAACACTTTGAAGGCAATCCGGCATTCAATTGGGAGCCAGTGCAGTTCGCGCAGGATTGAGCGTGATGTGGTGGCCAATCGGGACCCCCCTTAACAGAGGGCGACGGACATAATTCTTCGGCGTTGAGTATTTATGTCACAGCGGATAGGCAACAGAAATATAGAAGTTTAATTCCCCATCGGCCCAAAAACTCCAGTCTCTGTTCGAGTGAATAATGAAACTCTCATTCAATTCACAAGGTAAATATATAACTTTGTATTGAATTGTATTTAACAATAACTGGCAAAACATCGAAAAACAACAGCCATCACAGCTACCTTTCTAAACATCCTTTCCTCACAAATATTAAATCCCAACTGTCAAATCCCAACTGTCACTTTGTAACGGAAATTCCTCAAGGTTCCATTTAGCAGTCTTGAGACAGCGCCATCTGGTGTCAAACATGTCACACTGCGAAAATATATCTTGTGCTGACTCATGAATTGCTATTAAAAATGCAATAATCTGACAATAATGTCACGCCGTCCAGGGTTGGAAGCTGAACATCCCTACAGCCCAGAGGACCCTGTCAGCGCCGCTTGGCCCGTTTGTTGCCCTAACGGACCAAACCTCGCGCGCCATCAGATAAGAGCAGCATCTGGCGGGCTTTGAACTGGAACCGCCCTTGATGTGCCAGGCACCTTTCCTGAACTTTGATATGGGAGAGCCGGATGGTCATCCCTGAGGAAGGAGGGCCCAGCAGGGGCCGGGCCGGGAGGGCTTTTGAAGAGACTCTTGCGTGGGAAAAAGTGAGTCTATATTTGCTTGCCCTGGATTAAGGACCTATTAAACTACTTATCCTTCAGCATCGTTTGGAGTGAGCGTGGTTCATTAGACCCCCCTTGCCGGAGCTGACAGACCCAGCCACAGGATCTCCGTCTTGGCCGGATTCACCTTCAACCTACTGGCTCGCAGCCATCCAGTGACGGCCTCAAGGCAACGATGGAAATTATCGGGTGCGGATTCGAGGCTGCCCTCCATCTTCAAGATAAGCTGGGTGTCATCAGCGTACTGATGGCACACCAGCCCAAAACTACGCACCAGCTGGGCAAGTGGTCGCATATAGATGTTAAATAAGAGGGGGGAGAGAATAGCCCCCTGAGGAACCCTGCAAAGAAGCGGGGAACCCCCGGAGACATCCTTGCCCCTCCTCACTCGTTGTAGCTTATGGAGTTCAATGTGTTGTTGCCATGTGTAAGGTTTTGGTGGGTGCTGGGGGAAATTGTCCTGGTTTGTTGCTATGTGCAGCATGATGTTTGCTGTGTATATGTGGTGCAGATGGGGTAATGGGAGGCAATGGTGGCTGGGATTGTTGGGAGGGACAAAGTTGATGTAGTGTGTATGGAATTTGATGGGGCAAAAAGGAAAAAAAAAGTTTTGGTACTGGTGCAACTTGGGCCATGGGCCAAGAGGAATACTGGGGACTCTCTGCTGTTTGATCCTTTGGTTTCGGGACTGCCTGATTCGACCTCAATATGCATCTGTGCATAATATCTATTTGAAATGCATACACCAGGCATGGTTTAGAACCCAAAAATAGGGAATCGAAAATCTAATGGGGGGGATTTTTTTTTATTAGTAATAGAAAGACTTACCAAAAAAATTCCAAAAATTTCTAAAATGTAACGTAATTACTAACGAAATTCGTTAGTAGTTCTAAAGTAGGCAAAGCAGGGAAACAGGACTGACACTGTTTTAAGCACAGGCAAATCAAGGGGCAACATTTCCCTTGGATTCCTTGCAGGGAGATATAATGCATTAATATATTATTATTAATATTATTATTAATATTATTAAAGGACAGGGTTTCTTTGCAGGGACATATAATGCATTAATATATTATTATTATTTATATTATAAAAGGACAGGGTTTCTTTGCAGGGACATATAATGCATTAATATATTATTATTATTAAATAAAATAGTTGCCAATGCCCACCTCTGGTGCAGGCCTCCTGTAGCTCTCCTCACTCCAGCTTTTTCCCATTCAGTTTTACCATAGCAGTCTAGGACCTCCGTTTGAACTCTATGGCTTTTCTTGATTCTGAACTCTTCCTTTTCCTCTCCGTGCTCTTTTCACTCCTGCTGCCCTTCTCTCAGCAGTTCTTATGCCCTTCTACTCTGTCCTTCTATCTAAACCCCCTTCCTGGGTGTTTAAATCGCTTTTTTCGTCAGTCCTCCAGCCCCTCTAGGAGTCTCGATCTGGATCTCTCTATCGTTTCCGGCTCCTTTTTCACTTCCTGGAGGAGGCCTTTCACTCTAATTAGGCTCCAAGCATGGAAAGGCCCCGATTTGACTGTGAGTTATGTCTGCAAAGCTATTTTGGAGGGGGAAATTTTCCTGTTGGGTGGGCATCCAAAATAGTTACTAATCTAACAAAAATTTGGGCACAGGGGGTGCGGAAAAGAAAGTCCACTTCCGGGATTGGCCCTGTGATGCGTATAAACTTGAAAGTCCCATACATACGAATCCCTTCCGATTTCTTTGCATTTTCATAACTTTTTTCTCATGCCTAGCATACACCCATGAACCACAGTGATGTAAAATGGCAATACGCATTGGACTGGAACTTCAGCATCCAAGCTTAATTTGACAACTGATCCTACCTTTCACTTTGACTTTCCACATATATCGGCACCTCCCTCTCCACCTTGAAGATCCTTAACCTCTCCTGGTTAGGCAAAATAGAGGTAATTAAGATATAGGAACCCTAAACAACCTTGCTATTGATTTCTCGGGGATCTCCTGACAACTGCACTCCAACTAAAAATTGGAAGCAATAATCTGCCTCTTGATGTATTGTGTGCATATATTTTACCTGAGTAGTTGACTATGCAGATAAGGACAGAATGACAGATGAAAGCCTCCGATAAGCCTTTGAGACGTTGTACATTGTGTGTTAACAAAGGCTCAGCAGAGATTGACCCTCATTACATGGATTAACACATTTCAGACACTTTGCCTTGGGACTCCCCTTGTATGCAGATCCGTTGTGTTTTCCATCTGCTTGCATTCAAACTGAAATTACACCAGGTATTATTTACCTATTTTGGAAACAACTGGTGAACCAAAATGAAGCCTTCCTGAAGGCGAGCCCCAGAAAGAGCCCATCTGCATCCTAATTGGTTTGACTTGCAGCAGGGAGTTCCAACGTCCCTGCACATGTGGTCTGGCATCTCTAGCACAAAAGGCTGGGATTTGGCATCAAAAGACCTCCAGCCATTTCTACCTCTCTGTTTTCATGGCTCACTTGACCTGAAGCCATGGACTCTTTGTGCACGGAGTTGCATGCGGACAGGCCAACAGGGGCAGGCCCTGAGCGGTTTGGGAGACATAGTTTTCCAAGGATTTTCATGTATTTGGACTCTCCTCAGGCTATTAGCGAAAAGGACTTTTCTCTTATAGTTTTCCCAAGGACACAGATGGACCTTCCCCAAAGCATATGGATTTGATGCTTTTCAAGGTCATGTGGACTTTCTTTCTACTCCTTGCATATGAAATAATTATGAGATATTGGTACTGGTATTTCCCTGAAACCCTTCCTTTCCATGTAACCATTTTCCTGCATGTTTTCCCCTCCCCACGTGTAAAATAATATGAAGAAACGCTACATGTTTGCGAAAGACCCAGCTGTTGTTTTCAGATCAGGATGAAACCAAATTCCTGGCTGCACCCTTTAATCCAATCATTGAAACAATTTGCATGACAGAGGACTCTTTCTGGTTTTGGAGAAGTTCTTCTTTCCCTTATCCCCATTTTTGAAAGACTCCTTTTGTTCCATAAATGCTGGACCCTCTGAGATTAGCCTCGTCCCGCGTTTATAGAACCTATGGCATAATTATATTTCATATTTCATAATCGGCCGTCCCTGCTGGCCCCGGAAACCAGCACATGGCTACAGTGATTTCATTTGTTTACCATTCAGAAGACTGAAATCTCTCATGGGAAATCTACATATGGCCCTTTATCAACAAGGAAGGGTTGTTAAGGACAAATTCCTGTTTTTCACCAAGAACAAAAGAATTCCTTTGGGTCGAAAGGTCAGGGGCTCAGATCTTCATTTACATATGGACATGAACTAATCAAGAAAACTCCAGCTGCTCTTTGTTTTGAACACATTCCTGTCCCTCGCTTCCCATTCGCCAGGACAAAATTGGCACGGCTTCACGATTGGTTCCCGCTACAGCTGGCTTCCAAGGTTCCAACCAATCATCATGAAGCCTACAGCGTACAGGGGCGGGAAAGTTGAAATCTGACAGTTCTGTAAAGTGTATAAAAATGGCATATGTTTTCAATGTATCTTTATGTCTGCTTTGCGACAAGGAATCTGCAGTGGTCATCCTTCTCAGCTGACAAGAATAAAGACTTCAGTGGCATCTTTTTGTCCAGACTTCTTTGGTTGAGATCATTTGGGAAAGGGATTTTTTTTATATTGTTGCCCAATAACCCCAAAAAATCTTTTACTGAAATCTTCGAATAAACATAACAGTTTAAATAATGTACTGGGCCTCTGCCCCCTGAGAATTTCGGCCAGGCTAGCCTAAATTGTTTGTGGCATCTTCTTCCAGACTTCAAAAAAGTTTTGGCTGTTAAAAATCTTTTATTTTTCGTGAGGGGTACTTCTTTCCTCTGCCCCTCCATAGCCTAAATTGTTTGGTAACATTCCTTCAAAAGTTTCGGCTGTCCACATTTTGTGATATGATTTCCACATACTCATGTATAAGTCAACCTCGCATACAAGCCTAGGGTAAATTTGGAGGTCAAAATTATGGATTTTGAAATGAACACAGTGTCAAAGGCTTTCATGGCCGGAATCACTGGGTTGTTGTGAGTTTTCTGGGCTGAATTTATTTATTTATTTATTTATTTATTTATTATTGGGGCTTCTATGCCGCCGACTGAAGGGGCAGTACCACGACCCAGAGCGAATGGGCAGAGGCGGGGCATGAGCCAAGGCCTACCCGCCGAAAGCCTGCTTGAGCAGATAGGTTTTGCAGGCTCGCCGAAACAGGGGCAAGTTCTTCATGGCCCGTGTCAGCGCCGCTTGGCCCGTTTGTTGCCCTAACGGACCAAACCTCGCGCGCCATCAGATAAGACCAGCATCTGGCGGGCTTTGAACTGGAACCGCCCTTTGAAGTGCCAGGCACCTTTCCTGAACTTTGATATGCGGAGGGCCGGATGGTCAGCCTGAGGAAGGAGGGGCCCAGCAGGGGGGGCGGGCCAGGGAGGGCTTTTGAAGAGACTGGTGCGCGGGAAGACTTTAGTCCAGTGTTTCTCAACCAGTGTGCCGTGGCACACTAGTGTGCCGTGAGCGATCATCAGGTGTGCCGCGAGAAAAGCTCTCTGCCCCCCTTCCTTCCCCCCTCCTCCTGCCGAACTCCTGCTGCTTGGGAGAGGAGGAGGAGGGGACGGGCGGCGGCGAAGAAAAAGAAGACGGGACCGAGGCGCCGCCTCCTTCGGTCGTTTCCCCAACCAGCCTCCAATCCGCCATGACTTCCGCCATGACTCTTGCCCCTTGCTTGTTGAAGCCGCGCGGAGGAGGAGCCCCACCTACTGAAGCCCCGTCCACCGCTCATCCTCCTCCTCTGTGGGAGAGCTGAAGCCGGGGGGAGGGGGAGCATGATGCAGCCTGGCTCTGCCCCCTCCCCCCAGCTTTAGCGCTCCCACAGCTTCACCAGCCTCGAGGGGGCAATGCCAAGTCAGCGATGGCAGAGCCAGCACAATGCTGGCTTGCCCCCTCAAAGCTGGCGAAGCTGTGGGAGAACTGAAGCCGGGGGTGGGGGCGGGGCATGGTGTGGCCTGGCTCCTCCCCCGGCTTCGGCACTCCCAGCAGCTGCTCCCAGCAGGCCACCATCCCCCAGCCATTCTTTACTGTGTTAGAGTGTCATTTTGTGTCATTTTGGTTGGTGGTGTGCCCCCAGATTTTTTTAATGTTAAAAGTGTGCCACGGCTCAAAAAAGGTTGGGAAACACTGCTTTAGTCTATCTTTGCTTGCTTTGGATTAAGGACCTATTAAACCACTTATCCTTCAACCCCGCTTGGAGTGAGCTTGATTTACTAGACCCCCCTTGCCGGAGCTTACAGCCCGAGTCCCAGCCGGGAGGGCGTTCCACAGCGTAGGAGCTATGACAGAGAACGCCCTCTGGCGGGTAGATGTCAACCTTGCGAGCTTCGGCGAGGGTATTTCCAAGAGGTTAGAGTCCTCGGACCGTAGTGATCTCGAAGGGCAATATGGGGTGAGACGGTCCCTCAGGTACGCTGGCCCCAGACCGTGCAAGGCCTTAAAGGTAAGTACCAGCACTTTGAAGGCGATCCGGTGCTCAATTGGCAGCCAGTGCAGATCCTGCAACGTAGGTGTTATGTGGCAGCCTGCTGGGGTGCCAGACAGGAGCCGGGCGGCAGTGTTCTGCACCAGCTTGAGCTTCCGGGTCACCGACAGAGGAGGGAGTCCAAATGGACCCCCAGGCTCTTGACGGAAGACGATGGGCATAACGCCACACCGTCCAGGGTCGGAAGCTGGGCACCTGCATCTCCCGGGCGGCCCAACCACAAGATCTCCGTCTTCGCCGGATTCACCCTCAACCTACTGGCTCGCAGCCATCCAGTAGCGGCCTCGAGGCAATGTTGGAAATTATCGGGGATGGAGCCCGGCCTGCCCTCCATCCTCAGAATGAGCTGGGTGTCGTCAGCGTACTGGTGGCACTCAAGCCCATAACTCCGCACCAGCTGTGCAAGCGGCTGCATGTAGATGTTGAATAACAGAGGGGAGAGAATGGCCCCCTGAGGGACTCCACAAACTAATGGGGAGCCCTCGGAGACCACCTCGCCCCTCCTCACACGCTGAGACCGCTGGTGGAGGAAGGAGGCCAGCCATTTAAGAGCTGTCCCCCTCACTCCAGCCATGAATGGCGATGTTCCCAAAGCATTCTCTCCTGACATACTCAGAGGTTGTGAGGTCTGTTGGAAACTAGGAAAATGAGGTTTATATATCTGTGGAATGTCCAGGGTGGGAGAAAAAAAACTCTTGTCTGTTTGAAGTAGGTGTAAATGTTTCCATTGGCCACCTTGATTAGCATTTATTTATTTTATTTCCGGCGTTTTACTCCGCTCTTCTCAACCCCCGAGGGGGGGACTCAGAGCGGCTAACAAAAAGGCACAATTCGATGCCCACACAGTAAAACACAATATAAAACCACAGAAACATCCCACATTAAAATACATTAAAATACAATTACATTAAGCATCATGTAATTGGAGGAGGGAGCAGGACCCGGAGAGGGTTGCCCCCCGGAAGTCCTGCCTCCGGAGGACTCCACTCCCTCTGAGAACTGTTGCTACTATGAGTTTATGTTATACTTTTTCCTAAGTTTTGTTAAGGATTAGGGCTGTTTCTACTGCAGCTGACTTCACTAATTAATGAGATAATTGAAAGTCTGTGTATAAAGTAAGTTGCTGTGTGCTTGCATTCTTGAGCGTGATGGAACGTTGAAGATTGTGTTCTGTGCTCCACGTGACTCGGTATGAGTCGAAATTTATTTTCAGTTTGTTGCCGAAGCTGAAGAGAAAGATTATGGAAGAAGAAACAAGGTCACTCTATGGACTGTGTAAGAGAGACTGAATTTTGTTTTTGCCTTCTTATCTCTGAATGAAGAAACTGTTTATGTTGCTGAGAAAGCCATTCATCTGTTTTGTATTTTTCTTATGCTGTATGCTGTCAATACACTTTGGACGTTTGTACTTCTACTTAAAGCTATAGTCTCATGTGTTTTTTTTCATGAGCTATGCAATCACACTGGGAGTCATAGGGGCTAGAGTTTTTCTCTATAAGGCTACTCATGCTAAATCTGACAAGAACCCCTGCACGGAAGTCCCGCCCCTGGAGGACCCCAATGTCAACACAGTCCCTGTCCGGAAGCAGCAAGCCACCCGTAGGAGGGAGGCGGCGCCGCCACGGAAGCATCGAGCCGAGTGGGAAGCAGGAGGAGCCCCTGCCGAGAGGATCGAGCCCCCGGGCCCCGGCCCCCCATCGGCCCATTGGATCGGCTGGAGGGGTGGAAGAGACACCCAGCACCAAGGTTGGCTAGGCCCGGGAGGATTCCCCGGACCTTTCGACCAAGGACCTTCTGGAGCTCCAGCTATCGGCAGCTGGAACCCAGAGTGGCAACCTCAGCAGCAAGGACTGCTGCCTTGGACAGCTTGCGGACGTTTCCGACCACCCAGGGCAGACGACTTACCAGCAGTCTGCCCTCTCTGCCCTCCGCTCGCACCCTAGTGCCAGCGCTCCTGCTGGGCCCTCCCCGCCTGCCTTCTTTTGACGGCGGGGTGGTGTCTCAGTAGGTATCGCTGTTGGCTTCTTTCCTCCCTCCCTCCCTCCCTCTTCCCCATCCTTGTGTTCTCTACCCATGTCTATTGTACTTTTGTGTTTGTTGGTGTTGCCACTGGGCACCCAAACTCTGTAAACCACTTAGAGCCTTCGGGATGAAGCGGTATACAAATGTGAATAAATAAATAAATAAATAAATACTCATTCAATTAAGTTAAAAACAGTGTTCCGTCCATACAGGGCCGTAGCCAGGATTTTGATTCGGGGGGCTGAGTTTGGTTGGGGGGGTTGAGACTGGGGGAAGGGGGTCTACCCTAGCAAACCTTTTGTATTGTTGTCCCAATAACCCCATGAATTTGGGATATAATGAGCATGGTGATCAGATCATGATATGAATAAACATAACAGTTTAAATAATGTACCAGTAAGGCCTTCTCGCGGACCACCCTGAGAATTTCGGGGGCTGAAGCCCCAAGCCCCCCTGGCTACATGCCTGCGTCCATAAAAAGCATTGAGCCCTATTCATCAGCTTTCCATTAAAATCCAATCTAAAATGCTGCCTTGTGCTAGTGTGCAAACGCCTGTTCCCATAGCCAGGATTTCACTTTACATCTTGGTGCAGTTCGGAGGAGGGTGGACCACGGATGATGGGACTTGAAGTACCTTCACAAGACCGCTGCCAACCTCATCCAAAGACTGATCAAGACCAAACTTGGCACACAGAGCCCCCATGACTCATTCTACATCCTGGTATAGTATTGATGTTGTAAATGAGCCTCCAGTTACTACAGGTAGTAGCATGGAGGAAGGTGCTGAGGCAGTAACATCAAGCAGTAGCTCAGTTTGGGGCTCTGGATGCTCAGGCTCCTACAGCTGGGGTAAAGAGAGTGGCTAGTGCCTCAAGCCTTGACTCAGACAGAGAACAGAGGAGAAAGATTCAGCATCTACTTAGGGAGCCTTCTGAGTCTGATACATTTGAAGGGTTTCCAGGGAATTGTAGCAACCCAGTTCCCTTTCGTGCCTGGGGGGCAGGGGGCAGCACCGGGGGTCCCACTTGCATTAGGGCCAGCTGCAGCTGATGAGGACATGGAAGAAGGGGATGATGAGTTAGCTGGGCCTTCTTCGCCCACAGAGAGCTTGGCCTGGGATGATGAATGGCCTGACGGCTATGATAGCTGGGAAAGTCAGGCTGACACTGAAGAAAGTGCTGACTCTGATAATCAGTATGAGAAACCAGGTGGTTCTGGTCGCAGGAAAGGATTAGGGATGAGCCATGGAAGCTGAAAGGGAGTTAGGCTCTCATGAAGATAGCGACCCAGGTGCTGGGAGGCAGGACGAGCTTTGATAGGAGACGGAGCATTGAGTCCAGCAGGAGGGAATGGCACCGAAGCCTAGGCGCCAGAGGAGCGCTAGATCCCGTAGCACAGATTGGCGCAGAAGCCTAGAGCGTCGGGGCCTCGCCAAGGGGATTAAGTATAGGATCTGTGGGAAAGGATCCTCAGTAGCTCGGCCACTTCTGTTCTAAGGGGAGTGAAGCGAGTGAAGTTCTACGGAGCCAAGTTGCCGGCTCGAGCCTTGCCAAGAAGGTCTTGGGCTTGTTCATGAACTTTGCCTTGTTCTTGCCACGGACCAAGTCCTTGATCCGCATTGTTTTTTATGCGAGCTTTTACCACGTTGCCTTTGGATTTTACTTACGGACTCTTTACCTTTTGATTGAACTTTGGATACTCTTATGAACAATTTACCTTTTCACCTGTTTTTATTATTCAATAAAAGTTGGCTGATTACCGTCTCTGTGTGTGTGATTAAGGGGCTGGGCCGAGACCCTGCATCGTGACAGGAATGCAGAATTACAGTCAGAAGAAAGTGATACAGACCTAGATTCGGCATTGGTGCAGGAAGTCAGAGATGTATGCAATGCGGGTTCGGGGGACAGCACATTTCTGGGGTTTCAGACGGATCAGGACTGGCCATCTTCTCATTCAGAAACTGAGAGGGGCCCTTTAAGTCAAGAAGAGCTTTGGCTGGCTTGGAGATCTGGACATGGTACAACAGCTGCAGGGAATGGGAATGCTGCTGCTTTGGAGCAGGGCGGGTTCTCTGATGACTCTGATTGATAGTGCTATAAGAGAAGTGAGTATTTGGCTTGACCCTCACGGTGGTCAATGGAGTTGCTATTCTGGTTCATGTATCCTGTGTTCCTGTGTTTCCAGATTACTCCTGCTGCCGTGTACCTCTTGACCTTCGCTGTGACTGCTCTCCTGTCGACTCTGGAACGTCTCCTCCTTTTCTGTATGCTTTTCTCCTGTCCCGTGACCCCCGGATTGATGTTTGACTACCTTATGGACATCCCTTTGACTGAACGCCGCAGAAGGACGTCTGCTGTTTGTTTTTGAGTTCTTTTCTTCTCAGCATTTTTGGTTTTGGGTTTCCTGGGATTATTGGGGGTTTTGTACAGCCGAAGATAGGCTATTTTTTGTTATTCCAACTTCCATTTGATGTTTTATTTATTTATTTATTTATTATTTGATCTTGTATTCCGCTCCTCCCTGCAGGCTCGGGGCGGGTCACAACATACAAAAACAAGCTGCATGCAATGGCCATGCAGCCGTACAGTAAAACAATAAAACATTTAAAACAATTGCAAGTCACATCACAAGGTGTTTGAAAGGAACATAAAGCATTTCCTCGGACCCGAGGCACAAATATATTAAGGGGCTGTAATAAGCAGCCACCCCAGCTAGTGTGCCTGATCAAAGGCCAATCTGAACAGTGTAGTCTTAACAGCCCTCCGAAAGGGAATGAGCTCTGTGGCAGCCCGGACGTCATCCGGGAGGGAGTTCCATAGCACCGGGGCTGCCACGGAGAAGGCTCTCTGCCTGGTAGTGGACAGATGGCAGGAGCAGATTGATGGTACTAGTAACAGATTTTGTTCCTCTGAACGTAGTGATCTCGGGGGAATGTATGGAGCAAGGCGGTCCCTCAGGTACGCAGGCCCTAGGCCGTGCAAGGCCTTAAAGGTTAACACCAACACCTTGAAGGTAATTCGGTGCTCCATAGGAAGCCAGTGCAATTGCCGAAGGATTGGCGTGATGTGCTCCCTTACCGGCGTTCCCGCTAGCAAGCAAGCAGCGGCGTTCTGCACTAGCTTGAGCTTCCGAATTGTCGACAAGGGAAGGCCAACGTAGAATAAACTTTTGAATAAACTTTTGTTATCTTTTAACTCCTGGACTCAGCCACTGCCGTCTCTGTACCACAACAATTGAGGAGGGTGGACCACGGATGAGGGGACTTGAAGTACCTTCACTCACTTCCCAAGACTGCTGCAACCCTCATCCAATAACTGAGCAAGACCAAATTTGCCACACATAATCCCCATGACATACTCTACATCCTGGTGCACTTTGGAGGAGGATGGACCATGGACAATGGGACTCCAAGCACCTTCCCTCACTTCCCGAGACCACTGCAAGCCACATAAAGGACCAACCTTGGCACAAAATGCCTTTTACAAATAGCCCGGGCAGCGCCGGGTTCCCAAGCTAGTAAATCTGTATATCTTTATAAAACGGAATGTTTGTATGTGTGTATGTGTGTATGTGTGTATGTGTGTATGCGGAGGGCGGAAGGGCGGATATGTGGCAGCTATTTGCATAAAGTCCTTTGATTGGACAGCCTCGCCACTCCAAAATTCTAAGGCACCAGACAGAGGGCATTGATAGCCACTGATTAGCCAGCAACCCAGAATCCAGGCCTCTACATTCAAACAACAGGATTTCTTCCCACTGAGGGGAAAAAAGCCAGCAACCCAGAATCCAGGCCTCTACATTCAAACAACAGGATTTCTTCCCACTGAGGGAAAAAACCCAGCAACCCAGAATCCAGGCCTCTACATTCAAACAACAGGATTTCTTCCCACTGAGGGGAAAAAGCCAGCAACCCAGAATCCAGGCCTCTACATTCAAACAACAGGATTTCTTCCCACTGAGGGGAAAAAGCCAGCAACCCAGAATCCAGGCCTCTACATTCAAACAACAGGATTTCTTCCCACTGAGGGGGAAAAAGCCAGCAACCCAGAATCCAGGCCTCTACATTCATAAGAACATAAGAACATAAGAAGAGCCATGCTGAATCGGACCTCAGCCCATCTAGTCCAGCATTCTGTGTCACACAGTGGCCCACCAGTTGTACACGGGGATCTCGAGCAGAAGGGAGGGGCAAACCCTGACCTGCTCCCGACCCCCACAACCAGTACCCAGGGGAAATCCTGCCTACCTCAACCAACTCCGAGGTGGCACTTGAATGTCCTTTTCAGTAACTACCGATACACTTGGTATCCATGAATCTGTCTAATCCTGCCTTGAAGTTGTTCAGGCTGACAGCTGTCACAACCTCCTCTGGAAGTGAGTTCCATAACCCAATGACCCTCTGGGTGAAGAAATATTTCCCTTTATTAGTCCTAATTTTCCTACCTTGGAGCTTCAGGGAGTGCCCTCTAGTCCTAGTGTTTTGTGACAAAGAAAATAATTTTCTTTATTCACCTTTTCTATCCCATGCATGATTTTATACACTTCGATCAAGTCACCTCTTAAACGCCGTCTTTCAAGGCTGAAAAGACCAAGGCGTTGCAACCTGGTTTCATAAGGGAGCCGCTCCATCCCTTGGATCATTCTTGTTGCCCTTCTTTGTACCTTTTCCAGTTCCGTTATATCCTTCTTAAGGTGCGGAGACCAGAATTGTATACAGTACTCCAAATGTGGCCTTACCATAGATTTGTAGAGAGGTAATACAACATTTGCTGACCTATTTTCGATTCCCCTTCTGATCATGCCTAGCATAGAATTTGCTTTTTTTCACTGCTGCAGCGCACTGGGTTGACATCTTCATTGAGCTGTCCACCAAGACCCCAAGATCCCTTTCCTGGTTTGTCTCGGAAAGCTTTGACCCCCATCAGTTGATAAGTGTAGTTGGGGTTCTTTGCCCCGATGTGCATGACTTTACACTTGTTTAGGTTAAAATGCATTTGCCACTTTGTTGCCCATTCACTCAATTTCGAGAGATCTTTCTGGC